>ML095699.1:45190-68012 GCA_003697995.1 Taxidea taxus jeffersonii | reverse complement strand
ATAAATGAAATCTTAAAAAAAGTTAAGAAACTTTGTTTTGTATTTTAGTGTTGAGCTTAAGTTTATTAATAGGTCATAAGAACCTTCAAATTGCACCCTGGCTTTGACAGGAACTTTACCATTTCATATAGAGAAATGCAAAGGGCCATGTGTGCCTAAAGGGAATTGATGTACCACACAATGATTAAAAGAAAATGCTATTTCTCAAATAAATCCTGCAGTTTAACAATTGAGATCAGAACATAGTTCATCACTGTGACCTATGTAGGAAAATATTTTGTTTTTCTGATCAGATTCCTGATACAGTCCATGTTAACATAGAAAGCCAGAAACGAGAGCCTCTCCAAGTTCATTTCTTTGTTTTCAACCTCTATGAATAGATATGAATTGGTGAATAAGATAATATTAGACGTGATATTACAAATGATTGTGAGAAGCCTCTAAGGATTATATTTCAAGGACTGCCATCTGGCTAAAGACTTTATGATGATACTGTCATGAGATTTCATTTCCTTCTTTCTATTCCAGGATCACTCTTTAAACAAGAAATGAGCATTAACCTGAACTGTCTGTCTATAGCTATATGAGGGCTTCTACATTTACCTACCAGCCAGCCAGGAGTGAACTCATCAAGTAGAGGGCCTGTTCCTAGGGTCAGAGGGTTCAGCATGGCTGGAACTTTCTCACAAAAGCTCCCAGATAACCGAAAAATCTCTCTATGATTTTTAGAGAGAAATAGAGGGGAAAATGTCCCTCTCTCTATATATATACATGTATGCATATATATATATATATACACACACATACATACATGCACATATGTGTATATGCATATATATACATGGAAATATGCTCTTCCTCAAAATAACACCTCAGTATTCTCCTGTTCTCCCTAATAATATGTTTCACATTTTAATAATCACAATTCATATTTGATACACTGAAAAACTGTCACCAGTATTCACCATCTTTGGCAACCATGAAGCATGCACAAGTCACTCCTTGCGTCTCTATTCCTAGGTCCTTTCTCTTTTCCACTTTAAAGAAACAAGGAAAGGGAAAAAATATTGAGCCCTACTATGGGTACAGCAAAGAGCTGTTCTAGCTGGACAATGGATCTCTTTCAGATTCTCCAGCATATTTTTTTTTTCTTACAATTGTTCTGCTTTTTTTCCCCTGGGATCATCAATTTCTTTTCTTTTTCTTTGCTCTTCCCCCTCAGCCAAATATCATGTTGAAGTCTCCCTCATTCTACAAGAACCTTCTTAGGATAGTGTCTTTTCTATATAGCTGTGCTTGTTTCCCCTTACCATCATTTTTTTTTTTTTATCAGCTTGAAACTACGAGAGTTTTTGAAGGAGTATCTGGGATTACTGTTTCCTATTCTTCAGCTCCTGATTATGCTTTGACCCACTACAGTCTGGCTTCTCTGGTACCACCCCCTTGTTTTACTGAAAATGAGGGCTCACTAAGACCGTCAGTGACTTTTACAATCACTAACTGCCCTATTTTTTATTTATTAATCTACTTGACATCATTTTAACATTGGTTCTGTCGATCAACTTGACTTTTCAAAACTTTCCCTCGCCCAGTTTCCAGAATGAAATTGTCTTGCAATTCTCCTGTTTTTCTAGTCATATAGTAAGACTGAGGTTCTTGACACATGTGTAGTATGTAGTAAGAGCTCAGTAAATGTCATCTGTCATCAATATCATAAACATTCATTCACTTACTCAAGAATATCTCGGTGCTAGGCAGGCTCAACTCTTGGTACTTGGTATATAGCAATGAAAATTCCTACATTCATGAAGGTTTTATTTGGGGAACGAGAAGGTGCAAAACAGACTTTAACAAATAAGAAAGTTAAATATATGGGATTTTAAATTGTGATAAGTGCGATGTGGCAAGAAAGAAGGTAGGAGCTGAGAATAGGTGTGTGTGGTGAAAATGAAGTGTGGTTATTTAAATATGGTGGTTAAGGAAAGTCACATGGAAAGATTGACGTTAAAGCAAAATACAAAGGACCTGAGGATGGCAGCCATGTGGATAATTAGAACAAAAACATTTCAGGAGATTCTAGTAAGTGGCAATGCCGTGAGGCAGGAGTCTTCTTAGCCTTTTGAATGAACCCTTGAGAGACCAGTGTAACAGGAAAGGGTCACACAAGCAGGAGCTTGGCAGGTATGGAGTTCAGAGAGATGAGAGGTATCTGGTTACATCTGGCCTTCTACGTCCTCCAGAGGACTTTGGCTTCACATGGAATGAGATGGGATTCCTTGGTGGGTTTTGAGCAGTGGAATGGCATGGTTTTACTCACCTGGCCTCTCTGTTGAGTGTACTGTATTACACTAAAGGGAAGTAGTGAAACCCGTTAGGAGACTGTTGTCATAATTTCCTCAAGAGATGACTGTGGTCTGGGTCAAAATAGGAAAAGTGAATGTAGTAAGAAGTGATTGGATTCCACTCTATTTTGAGGACAGAACCAAAAAAGTTTTCTAATGAATTAGATTTAGGTGTGAAAGAAACAGAGGAATCCAAGAAGACTGCAGAGTTTTTACCTGAACAACTCATTTTACTGAGATGGAAAAGACATCGAAAGCAATGTATTAGGGCACCTGGGTGGCTCAGTCAGTTAAGTGTCTGACTCTTGACTTGGGCTCAGGTCATGATCTCAGGGTCATAAGATCCAGCCCTATGTCAGGCTCTGCACTCAGTTGGGAATCTGCTTGAGATTCTCTCTCTCCCTCTCCCCTGCCACTCACTCTCTCTCTTTCTCTCTCTCTCAAGTTAAAAATAAATAAATCTTTAGAAAAAAGGCAACACGTCCTAGGAAGAAGATGGGGACATGTTACTTTTGATGTGTCAGTCATGCCTCCAGGTGGAGATATGGAGTAGTTATCTGGATATAAAATCTTAAATTCCAAAGAATGGTCATGACTCGAGATACGAATTTGGGAGTTGTAACAATAATCTATATAAGCTATCTTTGCTCTTTACATCCCTTAAATGTTGGAGCTCCATTGTTAATCTTTCTCTTTTCTATACACATTTCAAGTACCTTTATCTATTGGTTTCAACTACCATTAAGACTTCTCAGTTTTTATTTCCATCTTCTTTCTCCCAATGTCCAGAACTGTACTTCCAGCCATCTACCATGTGTTTCCATCTGTCCATCCTACAGGCTCCAAAACTTCTAAAAGAGAAGTCATGTCTTCCCCTAAAACAATGCAAGGCTTTATTTTCAATGTAGTTTGATTACTGAATTATCTCTAAAACTGGAAACCTAAGAATTCCTTCTGCCTCTCCCTCCCTCTCTCTTCTCTACTTTATTGATACATTTATTAAATCGGCTTCTAAACTTTGTGATTTCTACTTCAAAACTTGCTCTAGAAACTATCCCCATTTCTTCATCACTATTTCCAACTCGTCCTAGAGCTTGTCCATATTCTACCTCAAAGACTGTGACCACCTTTGCGCTATGCTCCCAGCCATTAAGTTTCCACACTCATTTGGCCTTCATGCTGGCCTCAGAGTGATTTTCCTTAAAATTAATCTTCTGGTTTCCCTTTGCTCCCAGTGCTCTTTTTCTTCCTAAGACCTGATGGATGATATTTACATGTGATATACTCCCAAAAGCATATCGAAATTTTTCTGAAAATAAAAACAAACAAAGAAGTCAATAAATAAACTTCTTTTTTTAAGGAAAGAAAAGCAAATAGTATCACAAATTTTTGCTTGTTTGGCAGTTTATTTAGCAGAAGGATGGGCATGTGAACTTGATAAAAGACACTTATGTTCTATCCACAAGTGCTGGCCCTTCCAAAAACATTTTCAGAATTCTTTTTCTGGAATACCTGGGGACTACTATACGAGCATCAGAAGATTATTGTATTATTGTATAGCCATACCTTGTCTTTGCTCAATACTTGTACTCAGTAATCATGAATTGATTGAAATAATCAGATGTTGGGCACCAGATGACTTTGGATTATTCCCCAGAATATAAAGGATGAAGATTTGCTGCTGCCCTTGAAGCTCTATAAAGAATGTGACATGATGCTAACAGGATGTTTGTTGAAAATATAACCTCTTATTAAGTCAGGGACTGCTTGTGATATATTTGTAGCATCATCATAAATATTAAAGCAACAAATGACCCTAAGGATACCAGCTTAAACTTCTCCAATTTAGAGTCGCCTAGTTTCAATCCCTCTCATGTGAAATATGCTATATAGTCCATCTTAAGGACTAAAAGTATTTGGTGCATTAAAATATGCACCTTTTAGATATGCTTCTTTTGGCGGTAGGAGGAAGTTTCTCTTGGCTCTTCAAGGGAGAGATGTGTATATAGTTATAAGGCCCTCCGCTTTTTCTACTACTGGGACCCAATCTTTCCAGCTGATTATGAAGCACAAGAATTCTCACCATGTTACAATAGGGTAATATAATACCTGTAATGCAAAACCTTGGGGCGCTGGGCCAGGGAGTATCATGATCCATATGGATCTAAATTGTTCTTGGTCTTAACTGCCTGCTTCATTTTATGTCATCTCCTTTAAAGTAATTAGAATGTTTTTAGCTTGCAGAGATTGCACAAAAAGGGAGATATTTGGAACCATATCACCGGTCATTTACTGGTGTGGAAAATTACCTGGTGATGTAGCCAAATAGCCATTTGCTTTCTATCCTGGTCATGTAGTCCTAAACCAGGCTCTACCAACACACCCAAAGATATGCTTGGCGATGCCCCTGTGTACAGTTTACTCGTGAAAAGACACCAAAACTAAAGATAACTTAGAATTGTTTCCTTTAGGAAACAGTTATAGGTTGCAGATGGACCTTTCTTGTCTTCATTCATAAACTTAATATTTTGGTAAAATTGAAACAGATAGGAGAAAGTTTCCCTTACTTGGTTTCATTAAACCCTTGATTTTAGAACCATGTCCATGATATTACTTTTCATTGATATTCATATTTGAATTTTCTTTGCATCACTCTCCCTCTCAAAAAAAACTTTTTAAAAAATACTCAATAAAATGTATACATGAGCTAGAGTTTATTTTTATTAAGTTAACTTAATAAATGGATATAATTATCATTTCACTTATAATTTTATCTCATTCTAACATGTAGTTTAGGGATCTTTTGGCTTTATTCAGTTTAAAATAGGAATTTATTTTTTTCTATAAATGATGAATTTAAACATATTCCTTATTTCTAAAAATTAAGCAAGACAGATAGGTGTCAGTGAGTTCCGTGAAATTTCATCTTTTCAGTTTTTCCCCTAAAAGGGGGTCATGTAAGCAGTTCTTAGGTCAACAGCTGTGCCTTTGTGCAGGCTCCTTTTATGGGTTGGGAAACCTGATACCATCCCTAACTTCTTGGAGCCAAGAGCCTGCCTTTGGTCCTTTATCTTGCCCAGAACATTTTCAGATTCCCGAGCCCAGCAAAATCTCAACTGATGGCCACCCCTGGCTTCCCATGCCAGAGCTACACAGCCTGTGCCTTCAACCCTACATGCCAATTGGTGTTTCTCTACTATTTCTGACCCTTGGGGTTCTTTATCTTGTTTCTGAGCTCAGACTGGGCCCCTTTGACATTCTGTTTTGATATTTTATCTACCATTGTTTTGTGTTTAGAAGCTTCTTCTATATTTAGAAATAATTTTCCCTAATATAAAGTGAAACGTATTTGTGGTAGAACATTTTAAATTAAGAGATATAGAATGACCCTTCACATTTTTAGCATTTCCTTTCATCCTATGTCTGGAAATATATTTTTGGCCTATCTTTTCTTTTTTTTTTTTACTTCTTCCCAACTTATTAATAGTCGAAAGTACTTTCAGATATTTTTTTCTTGAAAAATTCCCTACTACATTTTTATTAGTAAGGTAATGTGCAGGTTATATCTTTTTCAAGGAAAAAATATGGGGGAGGGGAAATAACTTTCTTGAGGTAGGTAGTGACTCACTAAATAGCCAGGAACAAAAGCAATACTGTCATACCTCCAGCCAGTGCTTTCTGCTCTGGCCATGCTGCATAGTGTTAGTGTTCTCTGTCTGTCAAATAAATAAACAAAATCTTAAAAAAAAAACAAGTCAAAGTGCCCTACCCCAAGCACCTGTGGAGATCATAACCTATGTCACTAGACTGATGGCGATGCACATAATTCCTGAGGAGTTCTGTTTTTCTTCTGTATCATGAGTATTATAGGTCTACCTTGTGAAACTGAGCTAGGTATTGAACATCCATTTTATCACAACCTCTTTTTAAAAATATTTAAGTGACACAAACCCTCCATCAAATTGCCCAAATACAACTTCCATCCTGAGACAAATTAGAAAAATAATAATCACAAATTCATGATTATTTATGATTTTCTTGGGGGTTTTGGTGGTGAGATGTGATTTATTAATATGTAATATGTAAGGAGCGCCTAAGTTGTCTATTAACATAGAAACTAAAATAGTATTGTTCTTTTTAGGTATCCATATTAGCTACTTACCTCTCCTCAGAGCTGATGTTCCAAACCCAAATCTCTGACTCAGGCCTGGGCTCCCTTCACTGCTGTTTAATGGATACATATCAACTTGGAAGGAGATTCTGGCAGCTTTTCGCAATAATCTAATCTCAGCTCTGTCCTCTTCAATATTTTCATCAGTGACTTGGATGAAAACATAGATAGCATTCTTATCAAATTTGCCAATGACACAAAGCAGGAAGAAGTAGCAAATACAGTAAGACAAGAGTACAGGAGCCAAAAAGATTTCAACAAATTGTAGGGATAAGCTGAATATTGAAAGATGAAATGGAAATATAAGGCTCTACACTTGTGTTTAAAAGAAAAATAAAATAAAAATAAAATCCAATTGTTTTAGATGGGGCTCCCTGGAAACAGGGAAGAAAGCTCCCTAACACAGAGAGTTGTGTGCAAAAGATTTTGTTGAAGAGTATTTCCATGAGCAATACGTGTGGAAGGCTGTGACAGAGGTAGCATTGGGCAGAGAGAAAAGCTAACCTGAAGTGAACCTGAGGCCTCAACAGATTCACAGGGGAGCTCTGGAAATTGCAGGACCCTTCCAGAGACATCCTGAATTGAGGATGTCAAGGGGGCTGGGCCTTGGAACTCTAGAGCCAGCCACTCGTTGGTTCTGGGTCGCCCAGTAGAAGAGGACAATCTTGGATAAAACAGTTACCTATAGCTGAGGGCAATGTCCAGTGAGAGCGGTAGCTGTGAGCAGTTAGCAGCCAATATTCCCACCAGCTAGAGCATGGGGTCTTGGCAGAATATCAAGATATACAGTACCCCAGTGTGACTCCAAGTGTGGTGCTTGGACTAGCCCATTGGTATCTCCTGTGAGCTCAATACAAATGCACATGCATGAGTCCTACCCCATCCTACTAAATCTCAGAATCTCTGGGGATGGGGCCCAGAAAACTGTTGACAATCTGACCAGTCTCCAAGCCATTTCTAAGCATACTAAGTTGGAGAACCACTGCATGATGCCAACCAAAACATTCAGAAAGGGGAGACAACAAAGGGCATTTATTGATAGTAATCCTCCCTCCTTCACTCCTACCCCCCCCCCCACCACAGCAATAAAACAATGACGAAGGAAAACAATGGGAACATTAGCCTGGGTAAATTCAAGCATATAATATAGTCTTAAGAACTTGCATTTCAGCTCAGTAGAGAAAGGAATTTTGTGATAGAGCTATCCAGAGATGGAATAGGCTACCTTGTAAGGTTGTAGAAGTATTTAAGAACAGGTTGGGAAACCTTGGAACAATAATTTCAAGCAGCAGCTAGACACATGACTTTAGCATCCTGATCTTTCTCATATACTCTTCCTTTAGACTTTTTTTTTTCAGAACTAGTTCCATTTTATCTTAATAAGTGTTAAGAAAGGATTCTATGGTCCAAAACGAAGTTTGGGTACTACCAGGTTGAGTAAAGGTAAACAGATGTCTGTAGAATTAATCAGATGTTTTATTAGTGTGTATGCATTAATAAAGTATGTGTGTTCAGGAATGTGTGAGGAAAGTGATACTCTTTATAGTATGTATTCCTTCTAAAACTTTGACCTTGGAACCAATTTCTCAAGAAGAGTCTTACGTGACACTATAGCATCTGATCTAATAATTATTCTATTATAAAATAATTATATGTATTATAAAATGATAGTTAACTCAGTAAGCATTTGTAAGATAGCATAGCATCTAGCCCAGACCCCTGAGTGGAGATCATTTCACTGTGCATTCTCTGGGTATTATTTCATGTACCATTAGTTCAACTCTGCACTGGGGCATAAACCTATAAATTTGCCATACTGCTGAAGGGAAGTAGTATTATTCTACCTTTGACTCTACTCAGACATCTTTTCTGTTGTTTCCTTGGGACTGTTATTGTCACCTCATATTCTCTTACATGCTTAGGGACTTTTTCTGGAAATATCCGTAGATAGATAGCTGGGTAGCTAAGGGAGAGGTAGGGCAGAGAGGAAGAGAGAAAGAAAGAAGAGGAGGAGGAGGAGAGGAAGGAGGAAAAGGAACAAGATGATGATAAAGAGAGAGAAAAAGAGTTTGATTCTCAAGTACAGCATATTTGACTCATACTGAACCTTTTTTCCTGAGATTTCCACAATGAGAATAGAGGGGAGGTCATTTAGAAATAACAGAAATAATGTAGAATACCTTTAGTAAAAGAAGACTTCATTTTAGCAGAGAGCAATGAACTATAGAGTCTGTTATAATTGCTGGGATCTGCTAATAAGGTTTTTTTTTTTTTTTCCTGAAACAAACTCCATTAACCCTCCTTGATACTCTATTCTTGTCAACATTTTAATAGCATGGGATTAACTCTTATAAATTTTCCCCACCCAAAACATATAATCTACAACCTGCTAATGATTACATTTAGCCTAATTGTTAGGTTGCTGCTTGTGATGGAAAAAATTACCCTGGCAGTTAGACAATTCTAGAAGCCCAGCCAAGCCTTTGGTGTGTGCATGAATCAGCCTTCATATACTTCTCCTATAGAGTGGCCAACCAGCCAACCCATCTCACCTGGCAACCATTCCTGAGGGACAGACCGGATCTACTCTGAGAGGCAAGAGCTTTTCAGTAGAGCAGTTTGGAGAACCATTGTTTGAGCTCAAAGTTCTAGCAGGATTTTGCAGACTCCTTGGCAAGCCCCTGGCTTGTGACTCCCTCTCCATCACGGGTCCTTGATTGCTAGGGTAGGGGAGCTTGCTCAGGCAGGGTTCTGCCCTCTCTTGTCAAAGGACAAGCAGGTAGACAGACATGTTTATAATTTGTTGGCCCACATTCCAAATGAGTGTAACATTTTACAGGCCTAAGTCAACCTTTTCTAAATCTTCATCACCAATTTCAACCTCCCAATGTTTATAACTCAGATAAAGATACCAGGGTATAGAATGTCCTTTACATTCCCTTTACTTCCGCAAGCTCGGATCCCCAGCTTTTTGGCAATTCTGACAAAGAGATGATTTTTGTAGTGGAAGGGACAGAAGACAGTCTTCTCCCTACGTTTATTTATATTGCCACGTCATTTACATGTCTTGGAGCTCTCTAATTCTTGGAGAATTTTCTCATGTAGGGTCAGTTGTTGCTTTTTAATACTTCACATACTTCTGCTAACTCTTCTGTACCTTTGCCAGCATCACTAACATGACTGGCTCCAGGAGGGCATCTAAGCAAGTATTTGCCCTAATTCCTGAAAAAACAAGCACCTCTCCTTCTTCCTTATCTATAACTCAAAGTTATGCCAACTTCTACTTTTGAAAATGAGTTATCTGGCAAGAGCCTTATGATTCTAACTTTGGAAGAAAAAGGTTGGACTCAAATAGTGACATTTATATGTGTACTATTATGACTACTACCTAATCAAAATATCTAAAATGAAAAGACTGATATGGATACACATTAGCGATTTTCAAATTAATTGTGTTGGTAAAAATTAAACACTCACTCCTGGCAAGATACTGCAGTAGGTGTCGGGGATGGTGAACAAATTCTCCTTGAATATATACCCCACTCACAAAGCAAAAGGGCAGTTTTATTAGTCCTAACACCGAAGCTACACCAATACTATTATTTTAATTTTATCACTTTCGTGAAGATTAAATTAATTACAACTACAACACATACTGCAAGTTCTAAGAGCTACTGTTAAAATACATGCTCCAGGAAAAACATGCTCAGGTAGGGACAACTACGATGTTCCTGTTTTCAAATGAGAAAACAGAAACGTATATGCCTTTCAAAACACGATTTATCAAGTGTGGATGATGAACTACTACTTCACCTATAGAGAATGCCATTTTTCACCCGAGAACCCAAACTATTTAACAGTAAACTGATTATTAAACTTGCTCCCAGAGGCTGCTCAGATAATGGTCTGCATGGTGCAAATAAGAAACGGGACAAAATACAGTTTATTCAGAAATCACTGTTTTTTCCTCTGACAGAATTAACTGAGGAAGGAAAGTGTGTGAGTGACATGCTCAGGGGTGTTGAGGAGAGGTGGGGAGTCTGCTGGCATTACAGGGGTACGGGGAACTTGCACGTTGCTGGAGTGCTTTGGTAGCCAATGATTTCCTAAGTAATCACTGTAACATTTTTGAAATTCAATTTAACAATTTGATTCACCCCAAGAAGTGAACAGAGAGTCAGATCAAACTCGGAAGCAGTGTCGTTCTAAATGACATTAATCTTCCCCAGATGTGCTGCCTCATCCTGTGTCAATTAAGCTTTCAGAGGTGATCTTCAAGGATATTTCCAAATGGAATCTGCCACAATCATCCTGTAAACTGGCCTCTACCCTCACACTGCTTTTGATGTGGTGAACTTGATTTCTTTGCACTCGTAGGTCTCGGAGAGCAAAGGACAGACTGGATTTTTAAAAATTAAGCTCCTTTCTATGGCAAGCAAAAGTCATTCATAACAACACTTACGTAAACATTGGTAGAGAAGCCACGGAATTGGTCAGTGATCGACTTGTGTAGGTTTTTATCAAGGGCTGCACATTTATCCATGCTGATCCCTAACATCTACCTGGAAAGCAGCGAAAACAAATCAGGTGGTTAATTATTAAGGGTCCTATTTAAATGATAACACCTAAAGAGCACTTCTGGATTTTGAGAAATCATGCCAGCACAAGGATGAGCCAGATGCTTTACAACTTGGTATCTCTAATTTCAAGTAGTCATCACTCAAAAGATTTCTAGTTTAGTTCCCTTATGATTCAAGAATTTGGAAAAACCCTTCTTAGGTAACATAAGAGAGATCAATACTAAATATGTGAAGAGGAAAATTAAATATTATTCCTATAGCTCATTTCTGATTATTTTTGTCAAACTTTGCTGTGGATATATTAACTTTATATTTTTATATATATATATATATTAACTATATATATATATATATAACTTTATATATATGTGGATATATTAACTGTATATAGACTATTTTTCTAAATAACTTTAAAGAATGCTGGCTTACATGACGATTTTGTTTTTCTAAAGGTTGAAAACTAAGTCTTCAAAGATTTAATTACTCTGATAAAAGAAAATATGAACTTTGTTTTCCTAAGGAGAATAGACCCTATAGAAATGTTGCTTACAATACTCAGATTGTCAGTTAATCCTAAAGCAGAAAGATATCAGTTAAGTCTTTGAGAAGCAGTAACATGATCTTCTTTAGTAATGCCTATCATAAAAATTGGGGGCAAAATTAATTGAGATGATGTTATTTATACTAGATGACTATTCACACATTTTAACAGTCTGGACTTCTTTCCTACAGAATAATTAAAACTTACATCAGGAGCCAGATTTTAAAAATCCATCCCTCTGCTATACTTAAAAAAAAAACGCATCCTGAAGTCCATGTAAATATAACTATACTATAAGAAAAATACATCTTCTTTAGGGATAGCTGTACATAAAGGACATTCATAACATAATGTCTTAGAAGAAATGTTCAGCTTTGAGTGAATAGGGAAGCTTGTGGAAAAGAAAACTGTGAGGAAAATTGCCTTTCCTGTGCCTCCTCTCTTATTTGTTATTTCTGACACTTCTCCTATGCTTCTCTTCCCAACTTGGCCTCTCTCCTTACTCTTTTATCTCCAACTTAGCCTCCATGGTGTTTCTCCATAATTTTTGGCATTTGCTTCCTATGGGTTCTGGCACTTTATCAGGGTTTCCTACCTACTTCTGTCCCCATAGTCCCTCATCCTCAGCCTTGTATCTCAGCTCCCTCCAGAATCTTCCTGCTCTTCCAATTCTCCTCACCTGCTCTTCCCCTTCCTATCTAGAGTTTTCTTTGTCTCATCTGTGTATTTCTCTTCCAACTCTGTGCTGTTATCTTATCAGAAAATGGCACGTAAGGCCATTGTGCTCTGAGCACATCTTCATCTTAACCATCTGGAATGCTGCAATGGAGTGGGGCTACCTTTGCTAATTGTCCATTTTTCCACAATGTGTACCTACTGCCTTCACTTGGATAAAGAAGTATCATAATCAAGGAAATAAAATACATTAAAAATTTCCTTGCTTATTTTTCCTCTGGAAATATGTAAGAGAAATGATTTTGAACCAGATGCCTAGAATAACACTTGTGTCACATGAACTGTGTTCATATGAACACAGTGCTCTTGTGTGAGCATCTTACTAGAAATTCACTCCTCAGAACCCTGGTATCTCTTCACTTTTGGTTTGCAAATAACCCATACTTATCCAATAATTACAAGTCATTTCTTAAAAAGATTCTATTTATTTATTTAAGAAAGAGAGAGCACACAATCAGGGGGAGTGGCAAAGGCAGAGGGAGAAGCAGGCTCCCCGCTGGGCAGGGAGCCTGACTTGGGGTTCAGTCTAAGGACCCTGGGATCATGAACTGAGCCGAAGGCAGATGCTTAACCAACTGAGCCACCCAGGCACCCCCACAATTCATTTTTAATAAACCTCTTATATAAAAGGACAGACCCTTTTAAAAGCTCTCATTTGGAAAATATTTTTTTTTGTACAATTGCTGTTTTTATTTATTTATTTATTTTAGATTTTATTTATTTATTTGACAGAGAGAGAGAGATCACAAGTCGGCAGAGAGGCAGGCAGAGAGAGGGGGAAGCAGGCTCCCCGCTGAGCAGAGAGCCTGATGCAGGGCTCGATCCCAGGACCCTGGAGTCACAACCTGAGCCAAAGGCAGAGGCTTCAACCCACTGAGCTACCCAGGCGTCCCTGCAAAATATTTCTTTAAAAATATTCATAGTATGCATTTAGCTTCCATTTCTAGTCCAAACCCTAGTTGTTTTAAGCTTCATATATTTTTTAAAAAATAATAACAACAACTAAAAGCTTATACTTCTTCATTCCCATCAAAATGGGTTTGCCAGCATTAGGTGAACTTAAGATAAAATAGTTATTATGTAAGTTACAAAGTTGAGGGGCACCTGGGTGGCTCAGTCAGTTAAGCATCTGCCTTCAGCTCAGGTCATGATCCTGGGGTCCTAGAATGGAGCCCCACATCAGGCTCCCTGCTAGCAAGGAGCCTGCTTCTTCCTCTCCCTCCACCCCTCCCTGATGTTCATGTTCTCTTTCTTGCTTGCTCTCTCTCTCTCTCTTTCAAATAAATAAATCTTTTAAAAAATAAGTTAGGAAATTGATTTGCTCCCTCCATCATGTTCGTCACCTTTTCACCACAGCCAAATGGTAAATGTAAACTTACTCCCTAGAAGATGATCTGGGCCCCAATTTCTAGCTAATTGGGAAAAGCAGCCCTGAGTTGAGCACTGTCAGGTTGATTTGAGTCTTAAGATATGATGATGATGATTGTGTCAAATGTAATCAAAAATATGGGCTCTGAACAGACGAGGGGGCTGGCTGGTTTTAATTTGGGTTCGCAGACGGAGCCGACCTCCCGTTCACCGCTAGTCACAGCTGGCTGTAAGAGAGCAATTTTTAAAATGCAATTTCATTCTCTGTGGAGCAGTAAGGATCAGGGATTGGATGCATGGGGGGGAGCAGAAGAGCCTCATTCTCTTATTTAAAAATTCTATTTATTTTTGGTATAATAGCTTTTGTCTTGGAAATTCCAAATTCTGTAGTTCTGTATCCATGGCTTTCAACTTTCTCAGATCCATGGCCACCCCCTTTATTTTCTACTGACACATACTTTATGACACCTTCTTGACTAGCATAGACCAAGAGTTGTAGATAGGATACCCAGCCTAGAGATAGAAGTTTTTAAGTGCAGCCCTGACTCTAATTTTAAAGAGAAATGAGTCATTTAGAATGAACTAATATCTATTTCGCTGTACAGTTCTTCAGTTAGGAGCACACTAGAACACTCATGACTTTTCTTGGTGATTATACTCTGAATACAATAACAAATGCAGGATGACACCAATGTGTTACCAGTATCATGAGGGGCATTGGCCACCCTAAATGGAACTTTCCAAAATGCTGAACAACTCTTGGCATAATGCTTAATGACACAAAGTAAATTTTTCCTTGGATTTTCATGGCAGTTAGTTACCTTTCTGAAAAAGAAATCAATGTGTATTAAAAGCTTGATAAGAGTATTTTATGTTCATACACACACACACACACACACACACCACACATACACACACACACAGAGACACATATGTATATATAATTAAGTTCTAGGTTCAAGTGTTTATGAACGTG
The DNA here is from genome assembly GCA_003697995.1 of Taxidea taxus jeffersonii. Lineage (NCBI taxonomy): Eukaryota > Metazoa > Chordata > Mammalia > Carnivora > Mustelidae > Taxidea > Taxidea taxus. The sequence continues at coordinate 53,299 of ML095699.1, read as the reverse complement.
GTTTCCCCCATGTGAGTGTCCAGTGGGACATGGAGAAGTCCTATGGGACTTGGGGATAGTTCTTTGTTGTCTGAGACATCTCCCCTTTCCAGCTTCTCCCCACAGATTGTTAGTGGTACTCTGTAATCACTGTGTTAGGTTAAATATCTTCCCTCAGTTTCCAGAAAATCTTTCTAATGTGGTTTGTAAAATTTGGTTAAATATTTTTCTGGACAAGAACTGATCTGTCAGTTAATGAAACAGCAATATTCTCTGAGAACATAATATATTTTTGGTGATAGAGCTGCCATTTTTACCAGACTGAATGAAATGAGTAAGCATTTAAGATCTGGTAGATAGTCTAGCAACACCTTTACAAATTCTGGGATTGTCACTATGGTGATAATCTATTTCCACCACCTTTACTGAATGGCATGGTCTCTCTAAAAGGGTGATGAGTACACCCCTCTAGGAGATATTAATTGCCTTCTAACTAGATATTAACAAATGGAATTAAATTCTGTATAACCATCACAGGTGATATTATCGTAACTCCCCAAGATATTTAAATCATGTAAACTATTTAGATGGAGGTTGTCCAGTTCTTGGTGAGGTTAACCAGGTAATTTGGTAAAATAAAAACAGATATGCACATATACAGAGATAAATAAAAACCTGTGTGATCTGTATGTTCAGGGCAGAATTTTTTTTTTTTTTTACCCTGAAGAAATTTTAGACTGGTAGGCAAGCAAAAGGCAGCAGTCTGTTTACATTTCATCAGGGCATTTGACAAGGTCTTTAATTAAATTCTTGTGAATCCGTTGGAGAAATGCTAGCTAGACAAGGTAGGTTGGATGATTTAGAAACCATCGCATGCTGTTATACAAAGGGTATTGAGTTAAAGATGGATGTCAAGTGGTGAAAGAAGATCTCTGGTGCTGTGCAACAAGGTTCTGTTCTCATCTCTGACGTACTAAATGTTTCTGACAGAACATGAGTAGAACTATTGAGAAGATACCCATTCACATTCATGGGCTATACCAAGCAAGGAGCATAGGAGTATGTTGGGTGATAGATAGAGTATGGAGGCTCTTTTTGGTACATATTTCTGGACCAGGATCAAACTTAAAGGCAATCAGAAAATTTGCCAGGCTAATAGATTGATTTTAACAGAAGCTATTATTTGTTATGTGCTCTGGCTTTGTGGTGTACCTAAAAAAATATCTGAAATGAACACTTTTTGTGAGAGCACATCTTAAAAATTCAAAAGAAAATATATTGGTTTTGAGTAGCAATGGACAATTCAGTGCAGTGTGTTGGCCAACATTTTCACTACTAGTACAATACTCAATGAAAGATAACAACTTCCAAACATTTAATTAATGTCTATTCTTCTGCAAGGCAGAATACAATTTTGGTCAAAGAATTGCTCAATCTCATTTTTAAATATCTTATCTGAACAAGAGTCTTTTATATAATCTATTTTGTGTAAGAAACAAAGGTGATATCTACTAATTGTTACGAGGTTCAACTTAAATAATGTATGTGAAAGCAGTGGATAAACTTTAAGATTCTATACAAATATAAATCACTAATCAATCAACTTATACCAAGAAATAATTTAGACTTGTAAGTTTTTTAAGAACAGGGGACTAGGAACTTCTCATTTTTAGGATGTCTGCCTGATTCATAGTAGATTTATTGACTTTAATTGGATTTACCAAGTATCCATTAAATACCAGAAACTGTGGTATAAATTCTTGCTCTCAGGGGATTTACAGTAAGTGAATGATGATGACAAAGAATATAGAGACTTTTTGTAATCAGTGCATTCATAAGCAAGATGATTCTTTTAAAAAAAAAAGATTTATTTATTTATTTGCAAGAGAGAGAGAAAGTGCATATGTGAGTGGGGGCTGGGGCAGAGCAAGAATATCTCAAGCAGTCTCCCACCTCAGCATGGAGCCCAACGCAGGGCTTGATCTCATGACCTCAAGATCACCACTGGAGCCAAAACCAAGAGCCAGGTGCTCAACCAACTGCACCATACAGGTACCCCAAGACGATTCTTGAAAGCACATGAAGGCCCCAGATTTATTCTTTTAGTGTTGTAGGGTTTTTTTAGCATTTTATTTATTTATTTGAAAGAGAGAGAATGAACAAGAGAGAGAAAGAGCACAAGCAGGATGAGCAGCAGGCAGAGGGAGAGGGTGAAACAGGCTCCCTCTGAACAGAGAGCCCAATGAGGGTCTTGATCCCAGGACCCTGGGACCATGACCTGAGCTGAAGGCAGTTGCTTAACCAACTAAGCCACCCAGGCATCCCTGGTGGTGGTTTTAATTGAAAAAAAAAAAAAACCTAATTTATGACTATTCTTCATAAATTTGAATAGATCTTATGAAAGGCTATCAGTGCATTTCAGAGTATCTAGTTCATTTAAATGCAGTCTCTCCCCCTAGTAATTAAAAGTAAGAAAGCAACAAATTTTAAATCTTTATTTTGATCATCAGTTTTAATTAGCTCAAGCTATTTGTAATCCTACAAATCTTATAAATCATATCAGACTTACAAGTCTTGTAAATCATATCTGAGCCATTAAAAAAGGTTCAAAATTAAAAGGGCAATTTATTTAGAATCCACCAATACATAGTCACTCTGAGAGGTTAATTCATTTATCAGCTGGTCTTGTAAAAATGTGTTTATTTTACTGTAAAATTTCTAGAAAAGAAACACGTTTGGTTTTCTTGTTCAGTAATTTTAATGTAAAACATTTCTCAAAAGGTACAGACTTCCCGATAATCTCCGTATCCTCGGCAAACATTTATTAAGTTCCATTATAAGAAGGCCACAATCACATATACTATGATTTTCCCTTATTTCCTAAAATGAAAAAGATTGTACTGCTGCCCATAATGTCCTCTCTTTTTTGTGTGAATTCAGCCACATGGCATTTTATTTCTTTTCAGTGTTCCAGAATTCATTGTTTATGCACCACATCCAGTGCTCCATGCAATACGTGCCCTCCATAAAACCCACCACCAGGCTCACCTAACCCCCCAAACCCCTCCCCTCCAAAACCCTCAGTTTGTTTCTCAGAGTACACAGTCTCTCATGATTTGTCTCCCCCTCCAATTTCCCCAAACTCCCTTCTCCTCTCCATCTCCCAATGTCCTCTATGTTATTCCTTATGCTCCATAAGTAAGTAAAACTATATGATACTTGGCTCTCTCTGCTTGACTTATTTCACTCAACATAATCTCTTCCAGTCCCATCCATGTTGATAGAAAAGTTGGGTATTCATCTTTTCTGATGGAGGCATAATACTCCATTGTATATATGGACCATATCTTCTTTATCCATTCGTCTGTTGAAGGGCATCTTGCCTCTTTCCATAGTTTGGCAACTGTGGCCATTGCTGCTATGAACATTGGGGAACAGGTGGCCCTTCTTTTCACTACATCAGTATCTTTGGGGTAAATACCCAGTAGGGCAAGTGCAGGGTCATAAGGTAGCTCTATCTTTAATTTCATAAGGAATCTCCACACTGTTTTCCAAAGTGAATGCCCTCTTTTTGAATAAAACCTTCAAGCCTACCTCAGATCCGAAGTGCAGTATTTATTCTAATAACACTCTTAGATGGCAGCTGAAGATAATAAACAAAGAGCTAATAATTTTTGTCATCACACAAATACATACCATAATCCTAATTTATATAATAATCACAGAAAACAAAGAGCTTTTGAGAACAGTAATATAATAATATCCATTATATTTACCTCACAGGGAGATTGACAAGTCTACTTTGAGAGGTAATGTCTTAGAGCGGACTAGATTTGGTGTTTCTAATTTTACCACTGATCTGGGAACTTCACCTAGCCTCTCTGGAAGTCAGATTTCTCCCCTACAAAACACTGATGATTATAACAACTGGTCTCACTGACCCCATCAGATTTTTTAAAGTATGAAAGGAGAAAATACATATGGGAAAGCTTCAAAACCAAGGAGCATTGTTTTAGTGCAATATACTGTAACAATAAATGTTGAATTCAAAGGACTCTCAAGAGTGTATTATTAACCATAAGAGAATGCTGAATAAGGAATCAGGTAATAAAAGTCACAAATATTTACAGACTATAACTTCAAGTTCATGTCAGGAATTAGAAAGTTGTTTGCATTTCCCAGTTCCATTGATAGACCTCTACCATAAGTTCATATCATCTGGTGATATGTTTTTAGCTACTTCCTTTTCAAGGGAATCTACATGTTTGACTTTTGAACTTAGAAAATTGAACCAACCTGCATTGCCATCTTCAGAACATTATCTATCAATGTCTAACAATCTGTTCTGTTTTTCTCTAAGTGAGGATGAGAATGCATATTTGTTTGACTGTATAGTCTTAGGAGACTCAGATGATCCTAGGCTTGTCCTTCTAATTGGTTACTGCATTAATTTTCATATATGTTTCAGAAGAGAAGAAAAACTACTCAGTTTAGCTTATCAACATTAGGAAATACATCTTTTTAAAGAGATTAACACTGTGAGTGACCAAAACCAAAGATTCACCTTAAAGACCCACATGATACAAATCACAGAGAATTACTTAGAGATGTGTCAAAAATTGACCTCTGTGCTCCAGAGCAGAAATGTTACAGGAAGACAGCATGGAGGGATAAAGAAGAAGGTAGTTTATTATTTTGCCAGGCAAAGTAGGCTGCTGCTGGCTCATGCCCCTAAGAGTACAAGCCCAACCAGGGTAAAAGACTGAGAGGTTTTATAGGAAAATACAGGATCGGGGACTGTTTCGGTAGGAATCTGCTACGAATTGTCAGCCACGTTTTTCATATCCTCAAGGTGATGTCATGACTAGCACTGGCCACCGGCACCCAACTCTCCTTAGGAAGTATACATCAAGGGCAGCAAGATCTCCATATCGACACTGAGTTCCTAGAACAAAGAATTCTACAGAAAAACAAGTGAACGGGAGGGGGAGGCTTTGAGAATAAGGAAGAGAAGAATGTGTTCAGTGTAAAGTCAAGCCTTGCTGAAGCACTAGTGTGCCCATCTTAATTTCTGTCCATCTTTATGTTTCAATAGTGGTTTCAGAAATTGTGTTTAACTATTAGCCCAATCCTAATCTAAGTTTATGTTTTTCTGAAAGGTAGTGTAAACACATTTTTTCTAAAGATCTTTTATAGTTCTGTAAATATCTAGAATAGTACTTGGAGTCTCTATGGACCAATCCAAACATGATTTTTAAACTTCCCCAAAGGGTGTCTTTAGGTAGTATATCATTGGAAAAATATAAACTATAGATCTTAGATTAAAATATGTTCATCTCTTCATTAACAATCCAAGGTAGGAATATACATATGTATAGATATATCTATACATACACATATGTGTATATATGTATATACATATGTGTATATATGTGTATACATATGTGTATATACACATATGTATACACATATGTATATACATATGTGTATGTATAGATACATATGTATATGTATACATAGATATGCATAGATACATATATATAGATATATCTATACATATATATAGATTTAGATATATCTATATATATCTATACATAGATATATATATGTATATATATCTTGAGTATTTCACCTGTGCATGATATTTTGTACACTACTTTTTATCAACTGATTTTTTCAGTGATACATGACAGAAACAAATCAAATGAAATGAGTAATGCAAAGAATAACAGAATATTTTCATTTAACCACTGTCCACATTTTCTTCTCAGAAACATCCCAGGGCTTTTAGGAATACTATGTAATAGCAGTTGTTTCCCTAATGATATACTGTACAAATCTCAATTTTAAAAATGCTCATAGAGTAAAAAGATGTATGTATGGAATGTTGTATTTTTAAAATTCCTTGCATGATTAATCATGCCAATGCTCTCTTATAATTTAAAGATAAAGTCTACATGATAATTTTTTTACTAAAATGTGTGTATCATTGAAGGAAGTTTAGACAGCTTCAAAGCTGCAGTTTATCTTTAGAGGATTAATCTGTTTTTCATGCAAATGGGTTGCTTCTGCACATGTTAAAAAGTCATCCTGTGTTGTCTGGGGTGAGGAAAGATGGGAATGAGTTTTCTGAGAACTAATCAGCAATACTTTGGGAACATTTAGGTCTTGGTTTCCAATTAACTCTGGAGAGTTTGAGTAATTTGGTACCAGACCTCAGGAGAGAGGGGATGAAAACCTCGTTAATTCATGTGTCGGTGAACAGCAAACCAGCAAATTTGCGTTGAAAATGGATTTTTGTTTTGTTTTGTTTTGTTTTGGAGCAAACACCAGCTAGATCTTTCTGCTCTGGTTAGGATGGGAGAATATCTTTGCATGTCTGTGTTCCCTTTTGTGTAGGGTTTTTTTTTTTCATATTTGAATGACTCTGCTTATAGTAAAATAACAAATAGTAAATCTGTACCCCAAAATGAAGACTGGAATTCAGTCGCATAACCTTCCCTGCACTTTTCTTCTTTTCCTACAATGAATGTGTCAGAGGAGTAGACACCAATGTCTATTTTCAGAGTTAGAATTATTTCTTTTCTGGGATGCAAGGCTTGGGCTATAATCCCAATTCTGCCACTTGTGTGTGACTTGGGAAAAGTGATCAGTTCTCTTAGAATGAATCTCACCAACAGCAAAATAAAACCAGCCATAACCTGAACCAGAGATCTGAGTGGTTTCTTATTTTTATGAAAATCAATGCAATTAGGCCAACTTTGATTGAACATCCATCAATCAAAGGGTATGTGGAGATAAAACCCAGCTAGAGGATGTCCACTTCCTTTGATGAGAAAAAGTCAGAAAAATGTTTCAAAATAAATTTATCACTTCTTAAGCAAATTGAGATCAAAGTTCATGAATTCATTGGAGCTACTGATAGGGAAGCCACATGAATCATAGGCTTAATCACACCGTAAGTATAGTTAAATATTTACCACTCTGTCTCCTCCACCAGAATTGAACATATTAAATGCCAAAGTCCATGACCATGCCTCGTTGACTTTGGTGTCACCGTCACTGAGCATAGATCCTGGCACATAATATGTATGAGATGCACAGATGACTTAATGAGATGTTGGTAGACATGTACAAATAAGAATGAGGTGCTGATTTAAAGACAATCTATGTAGAGCTTAAAGCTCTAAAAGGGAAAGAAATATCCAACTGGAAGCATATAAAGAAAAGTAGAAGCAGACTATAGGTAGAAAAATAATGGGAATACCTTACAAAGTAATGAAAGAATAAGTCTGAATATATTTCAAAACATGTGAAGAGCCATATGGATTTTAGCTTGAAAAAGATGTATTTTCCGTGCCGATCTCAGAGCCTTGATCTCTTATTCTAGGTCAATAATTGAAAGGACAGAGTATATATTGCACTGTATATCTCACTAGCAGAGGAGAAAAAAGAAATATCCTCTCATGGCCAGAATGCTCCTGTGGCTGTATTTCTAAGTAGATGTTGCCCTAAGCCACGTTAGAGTCGTGGCTGGTAAGGTACTGATGGCGGATGAGTCCAAGCATTATTGAAGGACTTTCCTTAGATTCACGGTTCTCATTGGTACAAACCACTAATACAATTGCTAGAGACTAAAAGGAATCCTTTCTATGAACTGCTGTCTGTCCATAGGTAATACAATTCTAGCTGTCCCTTGAAAACACAATATAAAGTGATATTTTAAAGATTTTATTTATTTATTTGACAGAGACACAGGGAGAGAGGGAACACAAGCAGGGGGAGTAAGAGAGGGAGAAGCAGGCTTCCTGCTGGGCAGGGAGCCTGATGTGGGGCTCAGTTCCAGGCCCCTGGGACCATGACCTGAGCCAAAGGCAGGCGCACAAAGACTGAGCCACACAGGTACCCCTATAAAGTGATTTTTATTTTTTTTAAAGATTTTATTTATTTATCTGTTAGAGAGAGAGAGAGAGAGCAAGCACAGGCAGACAGAGTGGCAGGCAGAGGCAGAGGGAGAAGCAGGCTCCCTGCCAAGCAAGGAACCTGATGTGGGACTCGATCCCAGGACGCTGGGATCATGACCTGAGCCGAAGGCAGCTGCTTAACCAACTGGCCACCCAGGCATCCCTA
>ML095699.1:0-45090 GCA_003697995.1 Taxidea taxus jeffersonii | reverse complement strand
CGCTTGTGGGACTCGATCCCAGGACGCTGGGATCATGACCTGAGCCGAAGGCAGCTGCTTAACCAACTGAGCCACCCAGGCATCCCTAAAGTGATTTTTAAAAATTAGAATGTAATGTATTTACTAGCAAATCTGTAGTTTCTGTTACATTTACCAACAAAGTGAATTTCAGGTTACGTTTGGTCCTGGGACTAGTGCTGGATGTTGCTAGAAACCTTTGGTCCCAAGTCCAAGTGCTGCTGCTAAGGTGCTCCTTCACTCAGACAAACAGAAAAGGGAAAAAAAATTGTCATCCTGTAATCATTCCCTAAAAATATCATAGGAAATGATAGTGGTTAAATGCAAATAAACCAGGAAGGAAAGATTCAGGGTATTTTGTTTGGTTACTCCATGACAATCACAGGGCACAGATGGAGGTATTTTTTAGCGGAAGACTGAGTGCTGGGAATTTCCTCAATTTGTCATACTTAAAGAAACACCTGGGCAGAATAGCCGCCTCTGTCAGACTGAGTCTTTTTTCCCCTAAAAATATTCAATGTATTTACTTCTGTTTGAGTATGTATGTATGTGTGTGTGTGTGTGTGTGTGTGTGTGTGTGTGTAATACATAAAATCCTGCAGTACAGTGCTCTGATAAAGCATTGTCCATTCATATATCTAATAATGGAATATTGTCTGTACATTCATTCAGCTCTACAGCCTTACTTGGGAAATTAGTAAGTTTTCCTTCCCCCATGTGCTTTGTTGTTGTTTTTTTTAACATCTTAATTTTATTTTACTTTTTTCATTTTCCAAGATTCATTGTTTATGCACCACACCCAGTTCTCCATGCAAGATGTGCCTTCCTTAATACCTTAATCCTCCACCTCCCCCTCTCCATAACCCTCAGTTTGTTTCGCAGAATCCAGCCTCTCATGGTTCATCTCCCCCTCTGATTTCCCCTAATTCACTTTTCCTTTCCTTCTCCTAATGTCCTCTATGTTATTTCTTATGTCCCACAAGTAAGTGAAACCATATGATAATTGACTCCCTCTGCTTGACTTATTTCACTCAGCATAATCTCCTCTAGTCCTGTCCATGTTGATAGAAAAGTTGGGTATTCATCCTTTCTGATGGCTGTGTAATATTCCATTGTATATATGGACCACATCTTCTTTTTTTTTTTTAAGATTTTATTTTTTTTTATTTATCTGACAGACAGAGGTCACAAGTAGGCAGAGAGGCAGGCAGAGAGAGGGGGAAGCAGGCTCCCTGCTGAGTAGAGAGCCTGATGCCAGGCTAGATCCCAGGACCCTGAGACCATGACCTGAGCTGAAGGCAGAGGCTTTAACCCACTGAGCCACCCAGGCACCCCTGGACCACATCTTCTTTATCCATTCATCTGTTGAAGGGCATCTTGGCTCTTTCCACAGTTTGGTGACTGTAGCCATTGCTGCTATGAACATTGGGGTACAGATGGCCCTTCTTTTCACTACATCTGTATCTTTGGGGTAAATACCCAGAAGAGCAATTGCAGGATCATAGGGTAGCTCTATTTTTAATTTTTTGAGGAATCTCCACGCCGTTTTCCAAAGTGGCTGCACCAACTTGCATTCCCACCAACAGTGTAAGAGGGTTCCCTTTTCTCCACATCCTCTCCAGCACTTGTTGTTTCCTGTCATGTTGATTTTGGCCATTCTAACTGGTGTAAGGTGGTATCTCCGTGTGGTTTTGATTTGAATTTCCCTGATGGCTAATGATGATGAACATTTTTTCATGTGTCTGTTAGCTCTTTGTGTGTCTTCTTTGGAGAAGTGTCTCTTCATGTCTTCTGCCCATTTTTTGACATGATTATCTGTTTTTTGAGGGTTGAGTTTGAGGAGTTCTTTATAGATCTTGGATATCAGCCCTTTGTCTGCAGTGTCATTTGGGAATATCTTCTCCCATTCCATGGGTTGCCTCTTTGTTTTGTTGACTCTTTCCTTTGCTGTGCGGAAGCTTTTTATCTTGATGAACTCCCAATAGTTCATTTTCGCTTTTGTTTCCTTTGCCTTTGGAGATGTGTCTTGAAAGAAGTTGCTGTGGCCGATGTCAAAGAGGTTACTGCCTATGTTCTCCTCTAAGATTTTGATAGATTCCTGCCTCACATTGAGGTCTTTCATCCATTTTGAGTTTATCTTTGTGTATGGTGTGAGAGAATGGTTGAGTTTCCTTCTTCTATACATAGCTGTCCAATTTTCCCAGCACCATTTATTGAAGAGACTGTCTTTGTTCCACTGGATATTTTTTCCAGCTTTGTCAAAGATTATTTGACCATAGAGTTGTGGTTCTGTATCTGGACTCTCTTTTCCACTGGTCTGTGTATCTGTTTTTGTGCCAGTACCCTGCTGTCTTGGTGATCACAGCTTTGTAGTAAAGCTTGAAATCAGGTAACATGATGCCCCCATTTTGTTTTTCTTTTTCAACATTTCCTTAGTGATTCAGGGTCTTTTCTGGTTCCATACAAATTTTAGGATTGTTTGTACCAGCACTTTGAAGAATGCTGGTGGAATTTTTATCGGGATGACATTGGAAGTATAGATTGCTCTGGGCAGTATAGACATTTTAGCAATGTTTATTCCTCCAATCCATGAGCATGGAATGCTTCTCCATCTTTTTGTGTCTTCCTCAATTTCTTTCATGAGTATTCTGTAGTTCCTCGGGAACAGATCCTTTACCTCTCTGGTTAGGTTTATTCCAACGTATCTTACAGTTCTTGGTACTATAGTAAATGGAATCAATTCTCTAATTTCCCTTTCTATATTTTCATTGCTAGTATATTAAGAAAGCAACTGATTTCTGTGCATTGATTTTGTATCTTGACACATTACTGAATTGCTGTATGAGTTTTAGTAGTTTGGGTGTGGAGTTTTTGGGGTTTTCCATATAAAGTATCTTGTCAAGTGCATATGGAACTTTCTCCAGAATAGACCACATATTGGGTCACAAATCAGGGCTCAGCCAATACCAAAATGTTGAGTTTATTCCCTGCATATTCTCAGACCACAATGCTTTGAAACTAGAACTCAACCGCAAGATGTTTGGAAGGAATTCAAACACTTGGAAGCTAAAGACCATCCTGCTCAAGAATGTTTGGATCAACCAGGAAGTCAAAGAAGAACATAATCAATTCATGGAAACCAATAAGAATGAAGACACATTGCTCCAAACCTATGGGATATGGCAAAGGCAGTCCTAAGGGGAAATACATAGCCATCCAAGCCTCCCTCAAAAAAATTGAAACATCCCGAAAATACCAACTGTCTTTACACCTTAAAGAACTGGAAAATCAACAACAAACTAAGCCAACCCCACGCACAAGAAGGGAAATAATTAATATCAGAGCAGAGATCAATGAATTAGAAACTAGAGATACAGTAGAACACATCAACAAAACTAAAAGCTGATTCTTTGAAAGAATAAGATCCACAACCACTGGCCAAACTAATCCAAAAGAAAAGAAGCTGATTCTTTGAAAGAATAAGATGGACAAATCACTGGCCAAACTAATCCAAAAGAAAAGAGAGAGGACCCAAATTAATGTAATTATGAATGAAAAGGGAGAGATCATGACTAACACCAAGGAAATTGAAACAATCATCAGAAGTTATTATCAGCAGTTATATGCCAATAAGTTAAGCAACCTAGAAGAAATGGATACATTCCTGGAAACCTATAAACTTCCAAGACTGAATCAGGAAGAAATGGACAACCTGAATAGATCAATATCTAGTAACGAGATTGAAGCAGTGATCAAAAAGTTCCCAAAAATCAAGAGCCCAGGACCTGACAGATTCCCTGGAGAATTCTACCAAACATTCAAAGAAGAAATAATACCTACTCTCCTGAAACTGTTTCAAAAAATAGAAAGAGAGGGAAAACCCCCATATGCTTTTATGTATTAGCTTGACCCATATAAAATTGCTGATATTCAGCTTAATAGAAAATCTGGAGCCTAGAGATTCATTTAGAGATACCCTAATAAGTGTGTTGGTGTTTAGTGACAGAGTGTTACCTGTTTGATTGCCTCATTATAATCAGATCTTAAAAAGAAAACAAAGATGCTGAAGTCCTGCCTTCTGTGATTCTTCCCCTTTGTGCAGAATTGGGTCTGGATGAGTAACTTCTTGGGCAGATACAGGGTTCTCCTAAGTTTTACAGCTACAGCGCTTTGCTCCTTCAGTAGATTCTTCCTTCTAAGTGGTGATAATGCAACTCTACCCTAACTATAGATCCTCTTATTTTCTTTCTTTCTTTCTTTCTTTCTTTCTTTCTTTCTTTCTTTCTTTCTTTCTTTCTTTCTTTCTTTTCTCTCCCTCTCTCTCTCTCTTTCTTCTTTCTTTCTCTTCTGATTTTTGATGTAATTGTTCCATGATTCATTATTTGTGTATAACACCTAGTGCTCCATGCAATATGTGCCCTCCTTGATACCCATCACTGGGCCAACCCATCCCCCACCCCTCTGAAACCCTCCATTTGTTTCCTGGAGTCCATAGTCTCTCATGGTTCATCTCCCACTCCGATTTCCCCCCCTTCATATTCCCCTTCCTATTCCTAATGTCCTCCATGCTATTCCTTACATTCCACATATAAGTGAAACCATATGATATTTGTCTTTCTCTGCTTGACTTATTTCACTTAGCATAATCCCCTCCAGTTCCATCCATGTCAATGCAAATTGTGGGTATTCATCCTTTCTTATGGATGAGTAATATTCCACCTCTTACTTTTTTTACAGATTTTATTTATTTATTTGAGAGAGAGAGGGAGCAAAAGCATGAGCAAGAGAGTACAAGCAAGGGGAGCAGCAGAGGGAGAGGGAGAAGCAGGCTTCCCGCTGAGAAGGGAAAGGACAGTGCAGGATTTAATCCCAGGACCCTGGGATCATGACCTGAGCCAAAGGCAGACGCTTAACCAACTGAGTCTCCCAGGCATCCCCTATACAGATCCTCTTAAAGGGTGAGCAAAAGTGCAGTAGCTCTTCAGGCTAATTTCTTGAGTGTGAGAATACTCCATTCTCTCCCCTTTTGAGACCACAGTCCATCCAAGTAGCTATATATGCCTCATATACACTTCTTAAGCATATATATTTTTAAGTCCTTATTTAGTATCATACCTCAGCATGTCAGTTTCCCCAGAATGCAGATTCTGAGAGAGCAATTAACTCGCAGGAATTTTATTGTCGAGTGCTGTCAGGATTAACACCTGTGAGGGAAGGCAAGGGAAGGAAGCGGGAGAGGGAAGAAGGGGAAGCTAGGCTTCGATGTAGTTGCAACCACAGCATAAATCAACTCCCCACCCCTCCTCCCATCCTCCCAAATTGTCCTGAGTTGTGCAAGAGGGCTAGGTTTTTATAACACACACATTAACCAGTTACTACATGCGTCCTGCCTCCAGCAGCTTTCTCAGAAGCTAGGGCAAAATGGATGGGTCTCCAGGGCCATGATTCTCAAAACTTTAGCATATATTGGAATCACCTAGAAGGCTTATGAAAACACAGCTCACTGGACTCCATGTACAGACCTTCTGATTCGGTAGGTCTAGGGCAGGGCTTGAGAATTTGCATTTCTAATAAGCTCTCAGATAATGCTAATGCCGCTAATCTGTGGGTCATACTTTGAGAACCACTGTGCCATACAGCTCATATTCAGGCACTTGAGAATGGTATACGGTGCCCTTATGAACAGAAAGAAAACTTTTTAAAGTCACCATAGCAGTCCATACTCCACCAGATTCTTAGCTATTGTTGTAGGTTATAAACCTAGAATAGCTGATAATTAAAATTTGTTACATAAAAAAGAAGTTAACCTCTATCATAAATTATATTCATAAAGTATTATTGCTATTCCCAATATCTGGGCATTGGTACTTTTAAAGTTTAGCCAAATTTTCACCAGGGTCTATAATTGGGTAACCTAGACAGGAATTTACAGAATAATCCATGATCAAGATCTTCGCTCTTTTTCTAAAACAATACTTAAAATTTCTTTACAATTCTCATTATTTCTACATTTTTTATTCATCATGTAAGCCACTTAAATGGTCACAGAAAATTAGAAAATATAAGATACATCCAGAGCTATTTAGAATACGCAAGTATGACATAAAAGAACCCTTGACTCATTTCTGGTCTAGACTTGGTGCAATTAAAATTTAGGAATTCAGTGTAAATAGATTGATCTCAGGAGAAAGGATATAGCCTTAAAACTCCCACATGAGCAGGAGACAACAATTTCACCTCTGATCAAAGAGGCTTGTAAAAGAACTCACTTGAAGAGATTTTCCACTCTCGGGGCCATTGAATTTTGTTAACGTATTTTCCAAATTAGCAAAGATTCAGCCTGATGTTGTCAATATTTCCGAGCACGAGGGTATCATTGAGGAAAATGGTGCCTTACTGTCCTGCAAGAGTTACTGTTCTTCCCTAAGGGCCTAATTTACAAAGCCCCAAACTCACTGGTAGGATTTGGCTAGAAATCTCGTCTCAGTAGAACCCTTTCATCTAATTTATGTGCATCGTATTTTACACAGAACTCTTGGAAAGTTATTTACTAGATACTTCCTCTGGAAGCAGAGGGTAAGTGGCATTTTTAGTTCAAGACTAGGGGGGCGTCCTGTGCAGCTAATGATGGGGATGACCTCGTTAATAAAACACACACTATCTTAATTAACTCTCTGAGCTTCCCTCTTCCCTGAGTTTCCTTTTCATCCTTTTATTCCCCATAAAGTTGGAGCATGAGAGAAAATGTGTCATTGTCCGACTCTGCACTTATCTTCTGGAATGTGACAGCTTATTTCTATCCCAAATTTGAGGCTGGAGGTGACGTAAGTCTTAGTGATTTCGGTGGTGCAAGCAACCTAGAAATACTAGCTTGAACAGGATGAAATTGATGGGCTTGTAGGTCAGAACTAGCCAGGTGACAGCAAGTTAGGTGTGCTTCCCACCTGCGTGTTGCCTGCCAGATTCGAACACTAAGATTCTCAGTGCTGTGGCGATGCCTCTGAGCTTTGAAATCATACTGAATAAAAAGATAAAAAAATAATGAGTTTGATCTTTGTCCCTCCACTGATAGTTTGCAAACCAGATAAGCAGGGAGTGAGCAGTCCAGGTCAGCCCCTGAACTGTGCAAGGTTGAACTGATTTGCCCAACCTGGGCACCAGGGTACCTTTCAGCTGTGCAGCAGGAAAGTTTATTTAGGGGCTGATAAATAGCTTCGTGCAGAGCTTCCTATTTTCCAGTAGCTGCATCCTCATAAACCTATTCTCCCCTCCACCAGTTAATGCAGACACAAGATTTTTATCCAGTATGAGCACCGAAACTACACTGTGGAAGACTGTAGGCTCAGCAAAAACCTCACCCGTGATGAATAAACAGCTCTTCCGGGGGCTTCGCTGCCGCTGGCTCCGCAGGAGCTGTTTATTGCCTGGTTTGCACATCCCATGATAAAGTTGCTGCTGAAATAAATTGCAGTTTTGCATAATTATTGACAATCACATCCTAACAAGCAGTGTGTATCATATTCAAGTGTTCAATTTTTTTAAATCCATTTTTAGCTTATGTTTAATCCCAGAAAGTGTTTGTGTGGTAATAGAAGGCAAATATGGCATTTAAATAGAGTACTAATTTCCTCATTGCAGACAAAATTTACCTGAATCTTTTTAGATGGGACTGTTACTGCCAAAGGCAATTTTCCCTCCAAGCTGTTATTATGTAGATTTTTGCTGAGGGCATATGTGCGTGTATCCACAATATATAGATTATATATATATATATATATATATATATATGTTTTTTATATATATGTATGTTCAGAAAAATTATGAATAATTTTTTTAGATTTGTGTGTCATTAGGAAATTTGGTTCACCCCTTCTAAAAGATTAGAGGAAGGATGGGGGCACCTGGTTGGCTCAGTCAAATAAGCGTGTGCCTTCCGCTCAGGTCATGGTCTCGGTGTCCTGGATTCGAGGCCCGAACTGGGCTTCCTGCTTGGGGGGTGGGAAGGAGTCTCCTTCTCCCTCTGCCTCTCCCCCACACTCATACTTTTTTTTTATCTCTCTCTCTCAAATAAATAAAACCTTAAAAAAAAGATTAGAGAAAGGGGAATGGCATGTGGGCCAAGTGAACGAGTATGTTTGAGTAATCCCAATGTGTAACTAACTGTACATGGGAGGCAGTCATCTTGACACACATCATCATCTTCTCATTCTCATCCCAGCGATAGGTGTTGCAGATGAGAAACTTCAGACTCAGAGGGGTTAAGTAACTTACCATACCACACAGTTGGTAGAGGATATTGGGATTTGAACCCAGATCTATCTGGTTTTTTAGGCTTTATTTTTTCCATTACACTGAAGTCTTTTCTTTGGGAGAATATTCTCAGTTGCATGACCACCAGATAATGAAATGTAAAGCAAACACCATAGTTAGAACCATTAGAACACCATAGTGTCACACAAAATGGTATCTTGCACAATGGTTTCTGTGAAATATGTCATTTTTCTCCTTGTTAGTCCTGTTTTCCTCTATCCTCCAGTCCCCTTCTCTTGTTTCCTCCAGTGTTTAACTTTCTGGTCTAGCTTTGCATTTTCTTGACTTTTTTCCTTGCCTACCTAATCCTGACTTTTTGCCTCGGGTGACACTAAAGATGAACATGGTATAGGGATTTTGGAATTTTGCCTATAAAGATGAGCTTATGCTTTTGCTGCATATGAAAATAAGTTTTCACAATGGACCAGTAAAAAACTACCAAGTTTTTAAAAAAAGATTGCTGGGTGCCTGGGTGGCTCAGTTGGTTGGGCAACTGCCTTCAGCTCAGGTCATGATCCTGGAGTCCTGGGATCGAGTCCCGCATTGGGCTCCCAGCTCCACGGGGAGTCTGCTTCTCCCTCTGACCTTCTCCTCTCTCGTGCTCTCTCTCACTCTCTCTCTCTCTGAAATAAATAAATAAAATCTTTAAAAAAATTTAAAAAATTAAAAGAGATTGCTTTTGGAAGTTCATATATAAACTGTACAAAGTCTACACACACACACATACACACACACTATTCTAGTTGTTGTTGCTTTTAAGACAACTTTTAGCTACAACCCACCCTTTTGCTTATTATATAGTTTCGTCCCTTGATCTTTGCTCTTTTTGTTGGGGGAGGGACCTGGGTGCACCACTGTGATACTTGAGGAGAGCTGCATCTGGATATTTTTTCCTTTGCAGAGTGAGTGAGCAAGAGGCTGCTCTGGAAGAAACCCATAGATTACTGCAACAGTTCCCCCTGGACCTGGAGAAGTTCCTTGCCTGGCTTATGGAAGCTGAAACAACTGCCAACGTCTTGCAGGATGCCACCCATAAGGAAAGGCTCCTAGAAGATTCCAAGGGAGTAAGAGAGCTGATGAAACAATGGCAAGTAAGTGAAGCTTTTCTACTTTGCTCTCTTGTGACTCCTGATGAACAATTCATGCATCTATCCTCATAACTGATATGCTGGGGACAAAGTAAAGTGCTCGTTTTCTATGGCCTGATATGGTGCAGCATGTGGGCAAGAGGGTAAGAGTCAGAAGGAGAAGGAAAAGGCATTTGGTATTTCATTTAATGCCCCGGTCTTTGAAATGATACATGTTTTTGGCCAGGGAAACCTTGCTAAAACCAGAGCTTTGGGCCCAGAAGAAACTTTGCTCCAAGAAATAAATTAGGGAGTGGTTTATTAAATGGAAGAAGTTGCCATTTTGGACTGTTTATTTAATATCTTACAGGGAAAGCATCTGTATGAATTGTCTGTTTTATTTAGTGTTGCTAACTGAATCAGTTTCCCTTCATTACTTTCAAATACATTTTGAAATGTTAATCTGGCATTTTGTAGCTTTCTTCCCAACACTATCTGTAAAAAGAAAAATGAGATGGCTAAATTTGCCATAGTTAACGATCATACAATATTCAGACAATTGTTTTTCCTGGAAACAAAAATTATTCCTATAAAGTTTCATATGCATAAACAGTGAAAACAGAAGTTTAGGGCAGTTTTGTTTAAATGATGTCTTGGTTCAAGGAGGCCCTTAAGTTTATTCTCAGTGCCTGATATAATTTTATGAACTGTTATGCAGTTTTGTTGGGTATAGTTCAGTTTTCTGACTTGATATAGGAACTTTACTAATATCTCAAATCAACTTTAGAATATCAAAATAATATCATCAAGCTTTTGGACTACTTTTTTTATATATTTAAATTACAATGAAAAAAGGTGATGGTATATACTAGGTTGAAAAATACTTCCACAATCCGACCATAATAAGCAACGTTTCTTCTCCTCGTCCTTTCCTTGTTTCCCTTCTCCTCCTTTTTTTCTGTTTTCAAAGAATACTTTATTCCACAATGTGTGTTAGTTTCATTATTGGAAGTAGCTCATTTAGAGCAATACCTGCTTTTATCTTTGTAGATATGTCCATAGCTCAAGAGTATAAAAACTATGCAAAGTTAGCCTTTCTGGTCACTCTTAGGTGAATGGGTAGAAAATGTTCTGCTGTAACTTATTTAACTTACAATATTTCATAAATGAAATTGTATTTCTCCTTTTAAGTACCTATGAAGCCACCTAGAATTTTAATAAATATGTGGGCTCACATATTCTCACCAGCTGTGTTAGATAAATAATAAAACCTTAACTCAGTTTTTTAGCAGACTACTTTGAAAAGAAAAAATAATCTAAGAGATAATTTTGTAATAAGGATTTAATTAAACATCCCTTTAATTAGTGAACAAGTCTGATTGAGGGCCAAGATACATCCATGTATATCCTATATGTTGTTATCTGTGTTACTATACAGTGAAAAGTCTGAGAAACTACAAGATTCTGAATGTTTAAAGAAAAAGACTGCCATGTTTTTAAACTATATTTCCTATGGGAGAATGGAGACTAAACTGCATTTTGTGTTTAGATCTCTAATCTCCCTTTCAAAAACAGCTGAAAGTTATGCAGAGGACACTCTCTTTTTTTTTTCCAGAGGACACTTTCTTAGCTTATGCTATAGTACTCATAAGAAATATTTATTATTAAAAGCCATATAAAGCTCCCTTAGAGTTCCTGAAAATCTTAGACATATCATTTCCCCCCTTAACTACAATAGGACTAGCTGAAATCTCAACACTATTTTAAAATAGACACCATTTTTTCATTCCCTCCATGTTAATACTGGGCTTTCTATAAATTCCAGTTGCCTGAGGTTGAAACTACATTTTATGGATAGAAATGACATTTATAGCCAGCTTTGATTTTCAGTTAGATGACTGGATAATGGTCTTTTGATGAAAGATTTGGAGATGTCATGGAAAATATTAAAAACTACTAAAACTATTGATTATTGTTGTTAATGGCACATTTCAAGTGATATATTTGAATTAAGGTACTGGGGTTTAAAAGCAACAAATGGAAATGTCAAGCTTGAAAGTAAATATAACCACATATCTTCAGAGATTACATGCAATTTCAGTATTTCAGCTAAATGGAACTCTCTGCTTTTTTTCCCCCTTTTTTTTAATTTTGAACAAAAGGAACTTTATATAATATGTGTGAAGGGAAAAGGTGTAATGATAGGCCTTTTCACTTTGTTTGAAGAAGCTGGTAGCATTATGTTTGTTGATTCATGCTATAGAATGAAAATAATTCTTACATATTAAAAAAGGAAACTCCAAATGCCTAGCCAGAGCATCAGCTCTCCCAGCAGATTCCAATACATCTGTCCTCCCAAAAGCATTGATGTTTTGCTTCGTACAATGCTGCTGAATGGATACAGGGCAGGGGGCAGGGCGCAGGTTTGTGTGTGAAAACCTTCGCAAATATGTTTTTGCTCTATGACTGTCAATCAATTCTTCTATCTATGGAGACCCCCTAGCTCTTGCTAAAATAAGTACCACTGTTATTTATAATCCACTTCATAGGATATTTAATTCTCTCAGCAATAATCACAATTCATGGGTTCTATAAGAATACATGTTTTATGAAGCATATGCTTCCTGAATGGAATTAATCTGAGTAATTTCACTCTAAAAGCCATTAAGATTCCTTCCTCATATTAGAAAAAATGCTTATTTAGTTTTCTTACTAAAAGTAAGGACATTACAGTTGTCCTTACACTTCAGGATGAGGAGATTTTTCTTATAAATAGTGTTATTTCTGACAGTCTAACTGGAATTTTAAAGCCAATATTTTTTTATAGAATATCATATAGAGCCCTGCGAGGTGACAGTCTGAGAATTTTTACATTGCAAATTTATCTTTAAAACGAAGAACTATATTCATAGTTGAATCAGATACTTCCTGTGTCCAAAACATTTCTGCTTTGGGCCCCAGAGTATTAAGATATCCTGAATTCCAAGTTCTAACATAAAACCATGGGTAACTAACTAAAAATGAGAAGACTCTGTATCTTTGCTAATATTCCATAAGAATTCTGCCAATCTTAACTAATTGGCTAAGCACCCTTAAGAGATCATTGCAATACCAGCTTATAAAGAAGGTGTGTGGTTGTAGGTACGTGGTGGAGAGAGATGGTCATAAAGGTGTAATTAAGAACTTTTTCTCAGCAAGAGAAACTATGAGCAATTAATATTTGAGATTCCTTCCTCTGTGATCTGGATCTTGTCTCAGGCCAGAACTCTAAACCCAGTTTCTTCTCTAAGCTCATGTATTTCACCCATATATCCTTCCCCACCCCCATCATAAAAATTCTCTTCTATTAAAGAAAATATTTCCAGAGAGACTAGTTTGATAAACTTTGAAGTGTACATCAGTGTGCACCTCTAAATTGATTAAGAAAGCTTAGATTTCTAGTACATTATTGAAATTGGAGAAGTATAGATGTGGGACAAAGGATATCCAATGTATGTATATTTGTTGTCCTTGAGGAAGAAAGAAATAAGAAATAAAAAGTAAAACAAATAACATTTAAAAAAAGAAATTGAGGAAGTAGCTTCTTTAATGTTTCTCACAAAAAAATCTTGGCCCACTGGTTAATTCCAAAGGAAGAAGGAAGAATACAATCTTAGTAACACAATTAGTATTCTGAATAAATTGGATTGTCATCTTTTTTGGGACATCTAAGAATAGAGAGGTAATCTGAGGATCCCTAATTCTAAGAAAAGGAAACCCTTTGTGTATTCCTTTCTGTTGCTATAATTTGAACTGAATTTTATACATTTTTTTTAATCTTTCTACTTTGGTTTTTCAAAAATATGAAAGTTAATCATGATATTTTTCTTTTGCCTGATGATGCTTCCTACTGTTTTGGATATGTAAAACCTTCATATATATATATATATATATATATATATATATATATGTCTATATATACATATATATATATAATTTTCTTAAGAACTTTGACTACTATACCATGAAATCTGTTGTAAACACCTGTTAACCGCCTAGTGTGCTGTTAGGACTGGCACAAACATGATTACAGAGATGTTTTTTAAACACAGTTCAGACAAAGTGTTAGGTTGTGTAATCAATTTAATGAGTGTTAATCCACAATTTTTATTTTTTTACTTTTATTTAATTTTTTAAACCAAAAAACTCCCAGTTCATCCATTTCTCCACCCCCTCCCTGCCTCTTGCAACCACCAATCTGTTCTCTGCATCTGTGAGCTAATTTTGTTTTGTTTTGTTTTTTAGATTTCACATATAACAGAGATCATATAGTATTTCTTTCTCTATCTGATTTATTTTACTTAGCATCATAATTTTTAAATAGCAAGGAATGAAATTAGCAGAATAGAATGGGAAATGACAGACTCCATCACTCTTAAGGAAGGATCAGGGTTTTTTTATGAAACTTTGGTTTCAGCTCTGTATGTGTGTGAGGAAGAGGAGGGGAGAGAGAGAGAATGGGAATGTGCATACTGGATATATTCAAAAGCCTCTATAGTAGAATATGACATCTGCCTTTGGAATGCTTATATTCCAGAGGTGAAAATACATATGTTAAGGCAAATTATAGTAGTAGGATGAGTGTTAGAGGGCTAGACGGGGTCTAGTGAAAACAGGTAATTATGCTTAAGCCTTCCAAAGAGGCCAGGAAACTCACCCAGAACAGTGTTTACCCATCAGCCTAATATATTGGAGGAGCTTTTTTTTTAAAGATTTATTTATTCATTTGGGGGGGAGGGGCAATGAGAGAGAGAGAGAGAATCTCTAGCAGACTCCTCACTGAGTGTGGAACCCAACTGGGGTCTCAATCCTAAGACTCTGAGAACATGACCTGAGCCAAAATCAAGAGTCAGATACTTAATGAACTGAGCCACCCAAGTGCCTGAGGAGGAGCTTTTAAAAATGCTAATTCCTGGGGCGCCTGGGTGGCTCAGTGGGTTAAAGCCTCTGCCTTCGGCTCAGGTCATGATCCTCAGGTCCTGGGATCGAGCCCCGCATCGGGCTCTCTGCTCAGCAGGGAGCCCGCATCCTCCTCTGTCTCTGCCTGCCTCTCTGCCTACTTGTGATCTCTCTCTGTCAAATAAATAAATAAAATATTCTTAAAAATGCTAATTCCTTGGTTCCAACCTGTAGAGATTCAAATGGGATTGATGTCCTGCCCATGATTCTGATGTCTAGACAATGTTGAGAACCTCTGCTCAGAGAACATTAGAAGAATGGATTAGGGCTTAGCTAGGTATACAGAGTGGAAAAGAAAATTTTTGGCAAAGGCAATAGCATGTTCAAAGTCCTGAACATTGTGGGAGTTTGAGAATCTGAAGGTACTTCTGTGTGGCTGGAGTATCGTTGTTTTAAGAACTGAGATCAGAAATGTCAGCTGGGGCTAAATTATGTAGAAAAACATCAGGATATAGTAAATAGTGTATATGGGCCTTGTAGGCAGGAAGACCATTTATTCTCCTACTTGTTGCCTAACCTCTAAGTCTAAATCATTTTTCTCTACTGTGAGTATAACATTCACAGGATTTGTGAGGATTGAATAATAGGATACATGTAAAATTCCCTCTTGAGGGGCAAAGTGTTGGACTCAGAGGGCTCAATGTGCATAAGCTGTCTTTCTACCCATTTGGCCACCTACCTTTAAAAGTTGGGACTTTATCTGTAGTCTCTGGGAAGTCACAGTATAGTTTTAAGCAAGGAAATAGATAGCCAGACTTACACTTTTGAAAGGTCACTTTGGTTGTTGAGAGGAGAATGTATTGAAAGGATATAAAACCTGTCCAGAAACCATATTTGGAAAGTTTTTCTGTACTGTTCCAGTAAGAAATAATAATTAAGGTGCTGAGGTTGGACAAATGAAACCAATGTAGGAGCTATTTGGAGGTGAAAGTCAACAGCATCATGTATGTTATGGGACACAGAGGTGAGGGAACATCCTGAGGTATGATGAGGAGTCACTGACTGCTTACCACTTGGTGTGACTGAGTGCCTTCATGGAGTTGTAGGAATCAAGAGGGCAGCCAGTTGTGGATAGGGAAGTCAAGAATGTGGTCAGTTTTGAGGTGTCTGTGCATCATGAAGGTGAAATTCTCACCTCCTTAAAACAGTTGTGAATGTGGATCTAAAATTCGGAGGAGATACAGGTTCTAGGTCAAAGATACAAACTTGAAGGACATTAACAGCAGCCAGGGAAATACGTGATTTTACACATGAATCATGACTTGGTTTTCTCCACAGTCCATTCAGAAGTACACATAGAGGTCACCAAAATAACACTTAGTCCAGTACAGAATTAGTATTAAGTGATGCCATTTTCTATGTTATTCAAAGGGGCACAGCTATGGGGATGCTTTTAATGGTTTAGCCCTGAAAAAAGGCAAAGCAGGGGCACCTGGGTGGCTCAGTGGGTTAAGCCGCTGCCTTTGGCTCAGGTCATGATCCCAGGGTCCTGGGATCAAGTCCCACATCAGGCTCTCTGCTCAGCAGGAAGCCTGCTTCTCTCTCTGCCTCTGACTGCCACTCTGCCTGCTTGTGCGCTCGCTCTCTCTCTCTCTCTCTGACAAATAGATAAATAAATAAAAAAATTTTAAAAAGGCAAAGCAGTAGCAAAGCTGCAGTATAAAACTCCTACCTTGGAAAAAGTAAAAGTAATTTGAGTAATGAATGCAAGATCTTGAAAAACTTCCCAATGAAGACAGTTTGTTTCTTCTTACACAAACATGGCAGATTTTATGTTTTCCTTTTATTCTCATGTAGCTACTATAAAAAGGTCATATGCTTCCACAGTACTATGAATTGCAGTACTCACAAATAGATTTAAGAACCCCATGCTTGTCATCTTACCACATTCAGAACTTTCTCATGTTCTAGCTTTGGACACTCAAATTCCTGTAGATCACAGAGATAATCCAAAGAGAAACAGTGAAATAATTCAAAGTTTAGAAGAAGGAGTCAATAAAGACAAATGTTCAAGACTGGTGTTCTATCTCCTATAGAAAGGAAGACTAACTATAGAAAATAAGAATTCATCTTTGCCCAATGATGGAAACAATCAGTTTAATGCAATATGAGTATAGTCACTTGGTTATAGGGGTTATGTTACCACAGTCTCTTATGTATATTAACATGTTAACTGAACATATTGAAAACTTTAGAACCTATTGTTCTGGATATTGCCATTAAAATTACCTGTTATCTAGACTGATACAAGGAAAGCACTAAATTGAATAACTTTGTAATTCAGTTCTAGGATGCTATAATTTTAGATATACAAACCAAAAGGAAGCCCCACGTAGGAAAGAGGACACTGTGAATACTGAAAAGTCAATTTTGATAGCCCCTAATAACCATTGTCTTTTATTCCTCATAGAGCTCTTGTGAGGATCTTATAAGGTAATAAACATAAAAGCACTTTAAGAAAGCTTTCCTCAAGTGAAAGATCCTTATTAATGATATGAATTACCATTAGACAAAAGTCCAACTGAATATATAAAACTAGCAATATACTCTTTAAAATAAATGGATCAAAGTTATATTAATTAATGAGAATAATGATTGCTAAATTTTTCATTTTTTATAATTGATGAAGCACTTTTACTTTCATTTTCTGATATTCTCCCAGAAAACCTCTGGTATTGGTACTCTTATTATTTTTATTTTTGGTTGAGGAGGGTAAAATTAAAGACATTCAGTAACATAGCTATTGCTCCTTCCTTGAAAATTAACAAATGTGAGTTTCATCATACCACATTGGGGGGAAATAATTAAAAATAAGAGCCTGTGAAGTAAATGTTTAGTTTTCTGAGATGAATAACACAATGTGCTCATCCAATTATTAGGATAGATAATGATAATAACTCACTTTTAAAAAAGAAGTAGTACTCTGTGATAGGCAATATATTGGGTGCATTGCTTGCATGATGTACTATCATCTTACCCTTCTTACAGATGAAAAAAAAAGCAAAGCTTTGAGAGGTTGGGTAACTTCTGCTAAGGTCACACCACTATATACAGAGAATTCAGTTCTTTGAACCTAAATTTGACCTTCTGACCTTCGACTCACCTTACTCCTCTTCTCATTCCTCTAAACTGACTCAGCCTTCCAGGCAAAGACACAACATAACCACAAGTAAGTCTCAAATAATTCACCTAATAGGAATTTGTGGACTGATGGAAACATTCCTACTTCCTAAATATCCAACTTCCCTTTACTTTTTTCAGTCTAGTTTCAACATTGACCTCTCAACTGAAAAACTTCTCTATGAAACCACTGTAACTCCCAAATGAAAATGCTTTCAACATGTCTTTCCTGCCCTAGAAATCGCTGCATCTCTTGTGATTATTGCCCTCCACAGTTTTCGGGGGAATGTCTTGCCTTTTTACTTGCTGGGGTTTTGTGTTCTACTAATTTTCTCCTACCTCTCTACTCATTCTTCTTTCTTTACCTGAGGACCAGTTATGGACTGTGTTTTCTGCATTCATTAATCTCATTCTCTTCATTCAATGGTCAATAGTTATTAAGTGTCTCTCATGTTGTAGGTATTAGACTAGCAACTGTCCTTCTCCCTCCTTTAATCCAATGATTTAAAGATTTTTTATCTCTTTCCTGTATCAGTCCCATATTTCTTACATTTCTTACTGTATGTGGGGCATTTCTTACTCAAATGTATCACAGACATCATAAACTCAATGTAATCCAAATGGGCCATATCTTGGATACCAGATCTTCAACTCCTGTCCCACCATTCATCACACCACCATCTTTTCTGTCAGATTTTAAACCAAAATAGTCCATACATCTCTTCACTTGTTGCCTAACTTTCTAGTTCATTTTCTAGATAATTTTATGCACCCCCAAATCCTTTGCACACAATTCTTTCTTTCCAGTTTCTTAACCACTACTCAAATTCATGCTCCTAGGATTGATCACGGCTCTCCATTCCTTTCTGTCATCTGCGAGGGTCCAGTCCAGCTTGCAGATTGCCATCTCAAAGGAAGCTTCCTTACAGAATCCTAAATTCTCAGTGGACATAATAAAGATTTGCTCTATTAAAAAAAAGGAAGCTTCCTAAGGCATATCTTGGATTATAAATAGATTAGAAATTCCATACAGGGAGAGATTTATCTACCTTATTCCCTTGTAGTTTCCCATTGTCCAAGACAATGCCCAGCACATGATAGGTACTCAATAAATATTTGTCAAATGAAAGAATGCATGGTTCTTCTGTTCAAAGACCTTTTATGACTTCTCAAACCCTTCAGAATATTCTGCACATGACTTCACCTCACCTTCCAGAATGGGCTTCCAATCTTAATTTCTAATCTTATTTCTTATTTTCCTCTCCATGTACCCTCAACTCCTACTAAAATGCACAGCTAGCTAGACTCCTTTGCTTCTTTTGATGACCTTGTTTCTTGCCTTGGGATTCCTTTTCCTCATCTCAGTCTACCCTGATACTACCTACTTATCAAAGAAAGCCATATTGAAACCCTCCCTTCTTCTATTAGGTCCCCAGGTGGAAGACATCTTGCCTCCCTTTCCATTTCCACAGGTATTTCTCTGCACTTTATTTTTTTTAGTCCAATTTTATTTATTTTTTATTATTTTCAATTAGCCACTGTATAGTACATATTTAGTTTTTGATGTAGTGTTCAATGATTCATTAGTTAAGTATAATACCCAGTGTTCATCATAGCATGTGCCTTCCTCAATACCCATCACCCTGTTATCCCCTCTCCCCACCCTCTTCTGAAACCCCCAGATTGTTTCCCAGGGTCCATAGTCACTTTCAATGAAGTTTAGTGCTTTCTATATTGTATCTGAGAGGCTGGAGAGGGTAGTTCTTAATAGTGTGGGCTTTAAAGCCTGACTGCCTGGGTTTAAATCATGATTCTGATCTCACTGACTGTGGACACATTTCTTAATTGCCCTCAGTTTACACAGCTGTAAATCAGGGGTAATGATAATGTCTGCCTCATCAGGTTGCTGTGAGAGTGATGCAAATCAATATATGTGATGTGAAGTGCATTAAACAGTATTTGCCATATAAGAAACCAGTTAAACATAGCTAGCATTATTACGTAATTACTATTATCAGGTTCTACAGATATGTACACACCTGTTAATAGTAATAACACTATATAGAAAGATGCCTTGTATATACAAATATATTTTATAAATAAATTCTTGTATTGTTTATTTCACTATAGACTCTTTATGGATACAATTCTTCATTTGATTTGAGTGAGAAACTACTTAATAAGAATGAATGAATGCATGAATGAAACTGTCTGAAATATTGGCACATAAGTATTGGAACTCTGATTTTTAAAAAACAAAAAGCCTTATCTTGTCTAACCAAAAACAGATTAATAATCTTTGAGAGATTTTAGTTCTTAAATGTCAATATTGACATGTTTGAAAAACTAAATTCTTCACGTAGAAACAAACCTTAACACTCCCATTCTTGAAGATAAACATACTACACTGACAATTTAAAAAAGATAGTTTATCTTTCATAATTCCCTCCTTGAAGGAAAAATATTAGCTTACATGCCCTTCTCTTTCAACCAGATACGAGGTATTAAGATTCTCTGAAACACACTTTAGTAAAAGCAGTTTGTTTTTTCCAGTCTAACAACATTGAAAGACACATCAATGCCTTATAACTATGTTAATAAAATTAATAAAGTTGTTTTTTATTTTTTTCAAAGATTTTTTATTTATTCTTTTGGGAGAGACAGAGACAGAGAGCAAGAGTGCAGCAGGGGGGAGGGGCAGAGAGAGAAGGAGAGGAAGACTCTGTTGAGCAGGGAGCCCAATGCAGGGCTCAATCCCAGGACCCTGACTGAGATCATGACCTGAATTGAAGGCAGACACTTAACCAACTGAGCCACCCAGGCAGCCCCAATAAAGTTGTTTTAAACGTAGCCTATGAAGCAGTAGCACTGAAGACAACAAGAAGTCTGGGACTCTTCATTTCACTTTCTTTGATCTATGCCAGAGCTTTATGTCATTTCAGGTCTTCTCCAACAAGAACAGAAAGGGTCCAGCAAAGTTTGAGCTCAAAAAAGTCAGAGTGTCATGTCACTTTCTCCTCCTCCCTTCCTCCAACCTTGAAGAATCTATTTTTGAGGGCTAGTGGTCTTTCAGAGGAGAAATTATAGGCAAAAAAAAAAAAAGATACTCCTTTATGTGGTGGGTAGTAGTGCACCCACTTCCAGTTAGAAAATTCTAAAAGTGTGAGTTGGGGGGATAAAATAAGAGGATGTTCAATCTTGTATTTACAAATTATTTTTGAAATGAACTTTCTTGGTGTCTCTTGTGCCTTTCATAATTCTGATAATAAAACATTTCAGGTATTAGTTAAAGATGAATAGTATTCAAAATAATTTTGGTGATCAGCATGTGATTTTCATTCTGCATGAGATCCATTTGCAGTTTACATGGTTTTCTAAATTACATTAAAATAAAGTGTCAAAAAGTTCACATCTTTTTTCATTTTTAACAGCATCAATCTTTGAAGAAAGGTTATTGAGCAAAGGTCTATGCATAAATCAGCCATTACCCATAGAGGTAAAAGAAGCCATTACACGTGGTTATGAAAGAGAGTTTCGAATGCGAGAGAAATAAATCATTCCCCACTGGAGATCATATTAGTCAAGATGGAAGAATGTCTATTTCCTGATAGTGAGAAAGCCACAAATTACTTTTGTTTGCTCCTGCATCTGTGGTTGTCCTTGAGGGTTCTGTTAACAAGTTGACACCTCAATATTATTATTATGGTGATGATGACGATGGTGATGATGACTTAGCAATGATCTGAGTCTTTATAAGTGTTATCTTTAAATTCTCTCCAGATTTTAGTTTCTCCTCTCTAATTTCTATTCACCTCCACCACATTTTACAATATATTATTCTTTGGGAGTTAGAGAAAAAGGACTTCTCTGCAGAAAGCAGCATATCCCCTCCTCTCTGGAGCCGACCACATTTCACTTCTATCGTTTACTCTCAATTCAACAATTCAGTATTGGATTCAATTCAAGGCTGTAGCCCCAGATAGAATGAGACCTGGATATTTATGAACTGCTTGACCAGGCATTCTTCTCAATTATTTACTCCATAAATTCTATTTTTAGTTTTTACAGTAGTTTCACAAATGGTTGGAAAACTGTTGTACATTGCAGTTTTAATACCTGGAATGAGTATAAATAGCATTTTTACTGGCTGTGGGAAAGTGTCGACATTTTCTGTTTGGTAGTAGAAACTAATGGTCATTATTTGGATGCAACCATTGAACTGGTTACATAGACAACTCTAAATCCATTTCCTACCCATGACCTAAAATAAATTTTTAATTCATGCAAGGTATACATATGGGAGAAGCATGCTTTTTGAGTAGATTCCCAAACATGACTTGTAAGGTCAGCCATTGAGAGGTAGATCTGCCACAGATCAGCAAAGATGTTTGAGAATCCAAAGGTTGGTGAGAGCTATAATTGACCCCAAAGAGGATTTGATACCAGAGGGACCAGGGGCAGGACAACAGAGAGATCTAACCAAGGAGTTAAGGGATATAGTTCAGGTAAGTGCAGACTCCTTTGGTCTCCCAGAGGAGTGGGGCCTCCTGCATACCTTCTGGTGAGGACCAGGGGAGGTATTTTGGTGACCCTTTACTCCATAACAAATCACCCCCAAATTCAAGAGCTTAATATAGTTTTGCACGTTTCATGAGTCACTCTGGAGTTGAAGAAAGGTCAGTGGGGACAGCTTGTCTCTGCTTTTCATGATGTCAGCTGGGTCAGGCTGACCGGCTGCTGGAGGATCTGCTTCCAAGGGGGCTCACTCACATGCCTGGCAAATGGGTGCTGACTGTCAGTTCCTCTTCGTGTGGGTCTCTCCAGTTTGGGCTTTTTCACAGAATAATTGATGGGTTCCCAGAGCAGACATCCCAAGGGACAAACTGAAGCTGCTGCTTTCTTGAGGCCTGGGCCAAAACCTAGCATAGCTTTGCATCTGTCATATTCTTTTTTTTTTTTTTTTTGAGAGAGAGAGAGAGAGTGGCTTTGCAGAGGGAGAGAGAGAATCTTAAGCAGACTCAATGCCAAGCACAGAGCCTGACGTGGGGCATTTTGCCATCCTGGGATCTTGACTTGAGCTGAAATCAAGAGTCAGGTGCTTAACCGACTGAGCCACCCAGGCACCCCCCTCCCCCTGCCCCTGGCTGTCATGCTCTTTCGGTCAAGCCACCACAGAGCCCAGATTTAAGGAGATGGGACATGAACTCTACTTTTCCATGGGAAAGCATTAGGAAGTTTTGGGGCCATATTAAGAGGTTGCCACAAAAAACTTCTTGAAAAGATACAGAACTGAATATTCAATAGCAAGTAGGCATTATCCAGGTCAAAGAAAGAGGTTCTCTTTGCCCAGTATAGCCTTTCTTCCTGTTCTACCTGGCTAACTCCTATTTTAAGCCTGAGTCAACCCACCTTCTCTGAGAAGCATCATCTGGCCTTGCCCCAGATATATACTAGTATACTGCTGTTTTTAAAAAATTAAGCTTTTTCCCCCACAACAGAATATATATCAAATAACTTCCCTTCTTACTTAAAAGTTGTAAAATACTCATGGCAGTAACTATATAAAATAGAAGTAAATCTTAAGTACAGTAAAGTCTTTTTCAAATAGCAATGTAGATGTGTACATTTTTACTTCCCTTGTTTTCTCTACTCTTTGTCCCAAGGCACATTAATCATATCAGGTCTCATGGACACCAGTGTGGACCAATAAATTTTCAGAATATATCTCTTAATAAGCTCATCTGCATAGTTGTTCTACTCGATAATCTGGGCACAAGGTAGCCTTCGGGAAGTCTTGGTTTCTCTGTTTAATCCATCTCTCCTGCCATTCTCTTAATGCTTCTGCCTCTGTCTTTCTCGCTTCTCATTTCTTTTTGTTTTCAAGTGACTTTCAACTAGGCAGAAAATGCATTTCACATCTCTGTGCCTGCCTCCAGGCTCTATCTGTTTCACTCACTGAGGACTGCCCTTCCTGAATTCTTTCTCTCATTTAGCAGCCTCTGCCAATGCTGGACAAATGATAGGACCTTATTTCTTAAAGGGCCAGAACATTGTCTGGAGCAAGTAGTTCAAAGGATTTAGCAAATCACAACCTGAGCTAATGTGGATAAATCTTGAAGGCAGTTTGCTAAATGAAATAAGCAGGCACACGAGGATTAAAATTATTTCATTCCATTTATGAGGTACCTGGAATAGTCAACTTCATAGAGACAGAGAGTCAAACAGTGGTTATCAGGGGTGGAGCAGGGGAGGGGGGAGGGGATTTGGGACTTATTGATCATGGATACACAGTTTCAGTTGGAAAAGATGAAAACATTCTGGAGACAGATGGTAGTGATGACTGTACAGCAATGTAAATGTACTTAATGCCACTGAATTACACATTTAAACATTGTTAAAACTGTGAATTTTATGTATGTTTTGTCACAATGAGAAAAGAAAAAAACCCATGACCTAACAGATTGTTGAGGGACTTTTTTTTTTTTTTAAGATTTTATTTATTTATTTCAGAGAGAGAGAGAGTGAGAGAGAGCATGAGAGGGGAGAAGGTCAGAGGGAGAAGCAGACTCCCCATGGAGCTGGGAGCCCGATGCGGGACTCGATCCCAGGACCCTGGGATCATGACCTGAGCCGAAGGCAGTTGCTTAACCAACTGAGCCACCCAGGCGCCCCTGTTGAGGGACTTTTTATGGAAATAATACATTATCGGAGAATGCAGTGTGTCTTATTTTATAGGTCAAGGGATCTAAGCTCCGATCCTGACAAGTAAGTAACCCGTGTGATCTTGGGGAATCTAGAAGCGTTGGGGATCTAAGGTTTATCTGGCGGAAAATGATGATGCTGGATAAAAGAAATGTTTCTCCAAGTTCACATACAACCTGTACCATCTTTACTTGGAAAATTTATTAAAAATGCAATGACAGAAGCTGGCTCCCCAGGGCTGAGCCAGGGAATCTGCATATTTAAAGAGCCCCCAGGTGGTTCTTATGTCCCTTTAAATTTGAGAACCACTGGAACAGATGCTTGCTTACGGCCATTTTCAGCTGTGAAGTTTGACAAATTTTGAATCTGTAGGGCAGATTCTCTGTACTTATGCAGGAGAAGGAAATGAAGAAAAGACTAGATTTTCTGCTTGTGCTGGAGAATTTTTCATTTGATATCTTCATCTTCAATGCCTAGCCGGTCAGGAATAGTATTGTTTATTCCTCCCACTATTTTGGAGAAGCATGAGGAAAAAGATAGGCCTGATGGTACCAAAGAAGGTTTACATTACCATTTTCTTTCTTTTTCCCTTTGCTTATTATATAAAACTGCCCATGCCTCCATGTGAGCCATGAGCCATGATCATTAATTTAATGTTGTGATCTAATGGCTCATGACATTAAATTATAACTTAACCCAATATGATAAAATTACAGTATTAGAAGGAAAGTTTATTTTCTCAGGTTGATTTCTATACCTTAAACCAGTTGTATTATTGGCTAAATTTTTTATAGTTATATCTCAGCCTTGATTTAAGGAATCTTCTCTTTCACAGAAATGCATTTGTTAAACAAGACCTGGGTTATAATCAATTTCTCAAAAATACCATTGAGAAAAGGAAAAGGAGTTTTGCTTTGTTTTGGGATGTGTGTGTGTGTGTGTGTGTGTGTGTGTGTCTATTTACAGTCAAAACAGATTCTCTCTGGGACTATATATAAGATAAACAGTGAAGAAGAGGTACCTGGGTGGCTCAGTCAGTTAAGCATCTGCCATTGGGCTCCCTATTCAGTGGAGAGTTTGCTTTCTCCTCTCTTTCTGTTCCTCTCCCTGACTCTTGTACTCTCTCTGTCTCTCTCAAATCAATCAATTAATTAATTAATTAAATCTTTTTAAAAAACTAAACAATAAAGGAGAATAGTCTGATAATTGTTGTGTACACTTGATGATGAATGAATTATCTATTCTTAGAAAGGCATAACCCCTTCAGTTATATTTTACTAACTAGTAAGTAAGACCCTAACCACATTTTTCTTGAATAAATAGTTTTACACCTATAACTTTATGTTTATTCTTCTTTTGCAAGTGGGCTCAAAAAATAAAGTTTGTCATCCTTGGTTAATTCAAGAAGAAAATTTTATTCTGAACAAGTTTTTGTTGTTTTACTTATTTGAACTTTGTTCCTCAAATCTATTTTTTTGCACATAAAATATTTAGTGTTATGAATGTGATTAAAATTAAAAATAATTAATTGATTTGAGAGAGAACAAGCAAGAGAAATATGCAAACCACACGCTTTCCTCTTTTTATAAAATCCACTAAACCACAGGAAAAAGGCCCAGTAAAACAAAAGAAAAAGAACTATGGTAGGAAGTTCTGCTGCTGCTTTCACCAAATACAATACCAAGAAGTATGAGACAGGTTGTGGCAGAATTGAGGCTCGGTAAACCTCATGTAATTGACCTGCCACATGAGAATCTCAAAATGAGTTTAGGTAGAGGTACAGGAGTTGAAATCCAATAATGTATGCAACAGTGATCACGCCAGAATTGCACATAGAAAGCAAATTAGTGCTCTAATGGAGAAGCCAAATTGAAATCCACTCTCTGAGAGATTTTCAAACACATTCTTTTATTTTTCTGTTTACAAAAATGGAACACCACCAGGAAAACAAGAATTCGTAAGACAAGATACAAAAAAATTAGAATTCTAAGGGGAAAGATAGAATCCACATGTGCATACACACACAGTGATGAGAGACTAGCTTGCCTGCGTGGTGTATCTGATTGAGAAGTCCCTTTGCTGCTGGTCTTCTCACAGGAAGTGACTGATTCTTATGATGTGAGATATTTCGTCTTAGATGGTATCGGAAAAGAAAATAAATTTACACAAAATCCTTACGGGCAGTGTTGTATTATTATTCCCATATAATATATTCTCTTCAAAAGATAACTTCAGAGTTAGGTAAGACAGGACTTGTGACTCCAGTTGCATGCTCTACTCCCTGGACTAGAAATTGATCGATCTGTCTGTACTCAACAGAACACCGTTAGAGAATTGCTCCAAATGAAAGATGTGTTTGAATTCTTTATACAAGAAACAAAAAAAAAAAAAGAAGAAGAAGAAGAAGAAGAAGATTATTTACTTCTTAAATCTAGCAGGTTAATCACTGATGAAATTAATAATAATAATACAGAGCAGTCATCAAGCACAGGAAAATGTATGGCAACAGTTACACCCTACAGAAGTAAGTCAGAGATATAAATAAGTACACAGTATTCTTGTGTTCTGCAATATATTATCTGCTTGAAAGAAACTGTTCTCTAGTTTTAGTAGACTGCATAGTTCCTCTAGTTCTTCCTTCCACTCTGCAATCACATCCTTGATATTGCCTCCTCCAGATGGAGTGTACCTCCCAACCCCTTGCCTTAGGTCTTAGCCATGTGATTTACTTAAGCAAACAATAGGTGAGCAGAAGTGACAGTGTGCTAGTTAGAAGCCTGAGCCTTAAGAAAACTTGCCTGTTCCTGTTTGTGCCTCTACTGCATGTATAAGAAAAACATGCCCCATCCAGGCAGCTGATCTCAGAGAAAGGTTGAGAGACGTACAGCAGGGCTGCATAAGCCATGCACATTCCTGAGGATGGATGATGGTGGTTTGAAACCATCTGCACCATTCAGCATTATTGTGACAATAGCTCATTGAAACAGCAAATAAACTGTTGCTGTTCCTGAATATCTGTTGAAAATTAATACCAGCCATCTTTGTGATGAAACTATAAAGCCTGTGTTTTCATTTTAATGGTTCACTGTTGAATATTAAATTTTTAAAAATTAGTTCTTCCCAGGGCACCTGGGTGGCTCGGTCCATGAAGTGTCTGCCTTTGGCTCAGGTCATAATCCTAGAGTCCTGGGATCGAGCCCCACATGGGGCTCCCAGGAAGTCTGCTTCTCCCTCTCCTTCTCCTCCTCCCCCCACTTGTTCCATCTCTCTCTTTTTCTCTCAACCACTCTCTCAAATCAATAAATCAAATCTTTTTTAAAAAATTAGATCTTCCCCCCCAAAAAAATTAGATCTTCCCTTTTCTAGTGATGTCATTTTATTAAGCTTATACTTTTTAGGTATACTGTTTATTTGTTTGTAAGTAACAGTGGTCATGGTTGGAAATACCAACTGACTTGAGGGGATATGTACTAAGTTAAAAAAAAAAACCTCCTTACATCAAAGTATTGCATAATAATATGTTTCATTTGAATACTTCATGCATTCCCAGGAGAGAGTGAGTGATATTTGGTTTTGTGAGAGAGATAAAAATAATGAACATTACCATCTGGTTTAACCATTGTGGTGATACAGAATCATAGCTGTGTTAATTACCCTTGTGGTTTGTCTTCATAGAGATAATTATATGTGAAATTCCTTTCCAATTTGTTATGTAATATTAGAAGTACTTCTAAAATTGACATGGATTTATTATGTTACCATCTTGTTGGCAGAAACATTAACACTAAACCCATAGATCTATCTAATGTTTAAAGGCTATAGTCCTCAAAACAAGAATATTATGAAAAGAGATTTTTGAAATAGTACTTTTTGCATGCCTTTTGAATAATGGGATTATTCAGTATTTCTTCATGTTTAGTTCCTGAATCTAAGTCATACTGTCTATTTAAAAATAGATGTCAGCTGAAGACAACCAGGCAATGGATTTGTCTTGACAACAATCTTTTTATATTTTCAGACTTCATTTATTATTAGACATGCCTGTTTTTGAAAATTGGTGTTTCTTTACCTTTCCGAATTTAGGGAAATGACACAAGAGGATAACGTTAATCTCCTCTGCCATTTTGGCCAAATCAAACTTGAGGCTTCCCAGAGATGTTTTTTAATCAATTTGAAGAGACATCTGAAAAGATTCCTGTTAATCTATCTTTAAAATGAATTAGTGGCAAAACTGTTCCTGGGTGACTTATGTACAATTGTAATTTTTAGTTATCCCAGGAGACGATGCAGTGCCTTCTAAAATGTCACAATAAGTGTGATTATTCAAAATTCTGAGTGATTGGTCCCCCACAAGGCTTCCTGACGTCATTTTTCCTACGGGAATTTTGTTCCAGTATTTATAGCAGCTGCAGCCATAACTATTTCTATCTTATTCCAGTCATAGGTATTACTATAGTACTCACATACCTATATTGCGGTCTAAAGAATAAGCAGGCTTCATATTCCAGGGGAAACATCAGAAAAAATGAAAGGAAGTTTGATGTGGATCTGTATATTCCACATTATCATTTGTGGGCTCTCAGAATTAGCTTAGTAATGCCTTACTTATAGAAAGAAGGTCAGCTGATATCTCTTGCTGCTCCCCATTCCATGTCGTGAGTGTTATTCTTGTAGAGGAGGAATAGAGAGTGGGAAGAAAATGAAATCAATCTGTCAATACTGTGAAT
Organism: Taxidea taxus jeffersonii; assembly: GCA_003697995.1. Lineage (NCBI taxonomy): Eukaryota > Metazoa > Chordata > Mammalia > Carnivora > Mustelidae > Taxidea > Taxidea taxus. The sequence goes on along the minus strand of ML095699.1, from coordinate 16,148 downwards.
ATATAAATAATAAAAGTGGCAGGGGGACTGATTAATTCTGAATCATCTGTATAAAATGACTGGAGTTGTGAAAATGCTCAGTCTGCACAGCTGATTGGGAGATGTATGCAATCTGTTGATCAGAATTCATTTGTGAATGCTCTCTTCCAGAGATTGATAGACCAGAGGTCTTAAAAGCATTTTGAGTCCCGTGAAAAAGGAAAATGACAGACCTGAAAGATTGCAGTTTAAAATGGAAGAAAGTGTTTTCCCACCTTACCCATGACTTTCAAGCAAATAATTGATACAAATAAGTCAAAATGCAGTTTAGTTTCACGGAATAGTTTCTGAAACTAGTATTTCAGAATACTTTCAATCAATATATACTTGTCATGTGGTGGGAAAATAGCTAAATTCTTGAATCACCAAGTAGAAAATTTAGTAAAAATAAGAGAAAGCTGGAGGTTTAGTTTGGTGATCCTATGAAGAAAAAGATATTCACCATTAGTCTTCTCATCTTAGGGAGTATATACATATGACTTTATTTTCATAACTAAGGCAACCATGTTATGATTTTATGTGGATTTTAACAATACAAGTCCTCTGAGCTAACTCAATAATAATAAGTCTACACTGTGTGGTATTTATTTTCTTGTGATTTATAGCCAAAACTATGACAGAAATTTAATTAGTAAGATCAACTTACAAACCTGTGTCCTTCACAAAATTATTTGTTTTATTTGAGTGTTCTTAATTTAAGTATTGTTATGTTCCTTAAACTTCACTACATACTTGGTGGTTTTTTTGTTTGTTCGTTTATCTAATGCATAGGATTTAAAACTTTGTTTTCTGAAGTTTTTTTCTTTTAAAACCACATCATCAACATCCATTCTTTGCTGATCCATTCAGCTAGTAAAATAATAATCTATTTTTAAGGATTTGTTTCTTAACTTGGATGTAAAGTTAAGACTAACTTATGACATGTATTTTCTTTTTTTTAAGATTTTATTTATTTATTTGACAGACAGAGATCACAAGTAGACAGAGAGACAGGCAGGGAGAGAGGTGGAAGCAGACTCCCTGCTGAGCAGAGAGCCCGATGCGGGGCTCAATCCCAGGACCCCGGGACCATGACCTGAACCAAAGGCAGAGGCTTTAACCCACTGAGCCACCCAGGCACCCATGACATGTATTTTCTAAATAACATTAGGGTACTTAAATGACCTATACCTGGTATTACCATATTCATTGTTAACTTTAAGATATCAAGTGATCCATTCAATGCAGATATATTTTTTAAATTTTCATTTAGAGTAGGAAATAGATATTTTCATGTACTAGGCTATTAGGAAAGCCTAGCAAATGATTCTGCTTTTCAGTGTCAAAAAATATTACCCATCCATATCCAAAAGCCTTAACTTGAACTTAGTATTATACTGTCTTTTTGTGTCTAGAAAAAAAATTTCTTCATAGAGATCTATTAAGATAAGAATTTTCAAATGAAAATAAAATTGCGAATTAGGTATCTTTCTGTTACCGTTTATTTTGGGAGTCTAGTAATAGTTTCTCTTAGGCTATCGATATTTCATGTTCTTTGAATTCAATGTATTTGAATTCAAATTTGAATTTCTTTGAATTCAATATTTAAGTTAAGGTGGTAATATGAGCTCTAAAACCTCAAATTAATGGGAACAATGGGGAGTATATCACCACTTTAGTGATTCTTAAAGATTTTTTTTAATTTATTTATTTGTCAGAGAGAGTGAGCACAGGCTGACAGAGTGGCAGGCAGAGGCAGAGAGAGAAGCAGGCTCCCTGCTGAGCAAGTAGCCCGATGTGGGACTCGATCCCAGGACGCTGGGATCATGACCTGAGCTGAAGGCAGCCGCTTAACCAACTGAGCCACCCAGGCGTCCCACCACTTTAGTGATTCTTAAGAAGACCATGCTTTACTGAAGGATTCTTACAAAGACCATGCTTCACTAGCAGAGCATGGTCAGAGAAAGAATCAAAGTCTGGTCAGCCAACCCTCCCCAAGGGTTACAAGCAGCTAGTCAGGTTTAAACTTTTCCAAACCTGCACAAAAGCCTTATGGCCCTTTGGATGAGGTGGGTAACTTTACCATTTCCTTGTTTTAGGCTGCCAGGATTTGTAGTTTTACTCATTTCTGAATCAAACTTACTGAATAGAGTCTAAGCAACGTATTTGTTCTGCTTTACTCTTTTAAGTAACCTTAATATTAACATATACCCAAAAGAACTTAAGCAATTATAAAAAGCAGTTTTAGTCTTCTCATATAAATGCCTCCCTCAGAAGCAACCTCTTGGAAGGTCCCTAAAATGAAACTCTTATTAATGACTATACATTAGCCCCACCTACAGCCACCAGAGTCTGACAGGAACCAGATTTGATGATGCCAAGTGGGCCTTGATTTCACAACTCATTCTTTTTCCTAGATGGTCTTTTTAGTAGCATTTTTTACCACTAGGCAAAGTTACAAGTGGTGAACTTTTAAAGTGTTTAAACCTCAAAGAAAAAAATAAACCCATTGGAACTTTTTAAATCTTTAATATTTAAAGTTCATATATCCAATTGGTACTTAAAGAGAAAATATGCTGAGGAGCAGTTTGATTGTAACTGTATAGAATATGCATCTTCTATCTCATTGAAACAATTCCCTAGACAAGGAGAAGAGTTCTTGCACTCTAGGCTTGGGTATAAATATGATGATAGCCAGTCATTTTGTTCTGTTTTGAAAATTAATTATATGTGCTCTTTTCTTGACTTTGGAACTACAGTATCCATAGATACTAGAATTACAACGCTGAAAGTGAAATTTTAGAAATCATTAAGTCACCTTATCAAATGAGGACAGTTAAGCCCGTGAGATACCCATTTTAAAACACATCATTCTACATCTTTACAACATCAAGTTGTCCAATCTAGGACTGTGGTAGATCCCTTCATTTATTTAGATCTGCCTAAATGTCTCATAATGACATATTAGAGTTGTATGTGTAGAGGCTTTGTGCATCTTCAGCATGATTTCTTTCCAGGCACTTAATATTTTTTAGTACCTTTATTGAGGTAAAATTGACATACAATAAATGATGCAATATTTAAGGGGCACAATTTGGTAAGTTTAGCATATGCATACACCCTGAAACCATCACTACAATCAAGTTAATATTCATACCCATCACCTCACCCAAAACGTAATACAGTGTTTCGAGAATTTTGATGTTAAGAAATTACCTCCTTCATTCTTCACTTGGTCTCCTATACTCTTCCCATATTACTGCTAGGAAGCTGTCATTCCAATTCAAAGACTACATTAGAAGCAGAAGAAATAGTTGGGAGGCACATGGAATTGGAACTCTACCACCAAAAACTTTTAAATTCTCCTCACATTAGTTATGGTGGCTGGAGGTGAATGGAGCTTTCACCCATTAGCTATAATCATATGTAAGAAGGAATCTATAGATGACAAAACAACAGAAGACAGCCAGTTTCACCATACTTTGGAAATGTAACTGATAGAAATGCCAGAAGGCAGCTTACCACTTCCTTAGCCCTTTCTAGAGAAGAGGACTTATTCCATTTCTGTACAAGAAAGTTTATTTTGTTTTAAACTTGAGGTTGGCATTTTGGAGGTATTCCAAAGACCACAGAATTCATATCTATTACCATATCATAACAGGTTTCTTTCAAATACTGTAATCTAGAACAATCTGCTTGAAAACCTGGAAATCCAACCTAGTGACTTAAACTTGACTAGTGTTTTGTGTTTTTCTTTCTGATCCTGGATTTTGGCCCAGCATTCGTATCTAATCTTGGTACCTGGCATGAATATGAACTTTACAAGAATTTGATAATTTTGAATCATTTGGTCATTTCTTCTTTAATTGATGGATATCTATCCAGCAGAATTTTCTCAAGTTGTATTGCTTATAAGCCTCATTTTGATTTATAGTATGTATCAGTTCATTTTGCTACATAATAAATAACCAAAAAATTTCTATGGCTAATAACAATAGATACTTATTTAGTGATGGCTCTGTGATTTAGTGGGTTTTAGCAGATCTTGACTAGGCTTTGCTTAACTCTGCTTATCACCAGGTTGCTGATTTGGTGTGAGTCTTCTTGCTGAGTCTTCTTCCTATGTCTTATTCTGAGACTCAACCCAAAGGGGCAGCAGCTTCTCAGGACAATGACAAAACCAGAACCAACACATTTCAAGTCTCTGCTCTTAGCACAATTATTTCCATTCCACTGGCCAAAGCATGACATCTGGCCAAGCCCAAAGTCAAGGGATAGAGAAACACTTTCCACCTACATGAGGTCATGGCAGGGGTGTGTATGTATAATTTGACAAAGGACATGAAAGAATTGAAGCCAGAGGTTCAATCTGCTATACAGTGAGTTGGAGACAAGCTCAACAAGTTAGTCAAATAGAAGGCTGGTTAATATTTATGGACCCTATAACCCCTAGAAAAGAAAGCAGGATCCCCCTTACTCTGCTTGAATTTCTTACCTACTCCAATCTTTGAGTTATACTGAAGCCTGGAAACACCCATCAGGCAGGAATGAATGGTTCGTTCTTCAGGATTCAGCATGTGAAATATGCAGCATCTTGTTATTGCGGTAGCCAAACAGCCATGTTCTTCAATTTAGGAATATAAATATGGATGTGTTAATTTTCAATTAAGAGTTCTCAACTTATTATCTGCTTGGCAGTTCTTCTTTGTAACAGTCATTCCATCTTACTGTTAATGTTGGCTTTTGACCTAAATTTGAAAGGAAAACTTAAAATTCAAGGGCCATGATAGTAGTAATTTTTCCAACCTGTTTGTGTCTGGTTAAGAAAATAAAAATTATACAAGTGCTCTTTTTTGACCAATACAAGCATGTGAAGAAAATTACTTCCTTTGATGAACAGAAATGATAGAAGCATCAAAAGTTCCTTAAAAAAAAAAAAAAAGCTAGGAAAACGGAGCCGGTGATTTGACCTCAAACAAAACAAAACAAATAAACAAAGCACTAGTCAGCATTTCTCAAGAAGGATGATATCTGGAAATGATAGGGATTGTGGAAGCACATTGAATTAGAGGTCATGAATATGAAGGTCAAGGCATGAAATCTTCCTTCATGAAGTAGTGTTAAGTAGTTGGCAGGGCATTGTTGTTAAAAGAAGCCATCAAAAGTGAATCAAGCAGCAATAAAGTTAAAAAGCTGGCATGTAAACTTTAAGGCAACACAAGCCATTCCTATAAAATAGTATAGTACTTTTCTTTACATAAGGACCCAGAATATATTAAAATAAGTCCATTTATGCCCTGACACCTTATTTAAAGATTTTCATAGGAAGAAGAACCCCCAAAGCATCATTACATGCTGCTTTGATTTTTTTTCTTTTTATAAAGCACTACCAGTCTCAATAGGAAGAAATTGATAATATTTTTATCCAAATCAGGTGGCTAATTACTTCCCCAGATATGTTTGTGGCATAGATGTCGCTTCCAAAATATAACATTAAGAACAATATTTGGGCAAATTTACTTAATATCATCTTTTTCCTTTTTGCTCTAAATGTACTTACTTGTTTGTAGAGCATATTGTGTCAGTAAGATTGGTTTGATAAAAACCATCTTATAGGGATTTGCTTACAAAGCTCTCCTAAGTTTGGGGGCACCCGGGTGCCTCAGTGGGTTAAAGCCTCTGCCTTCGGCTCAGGTCATGATCTCAGGGTCCTGGGATCGAGCCCCATGTCTGACTCTCTGCTCAGCAGGGAGCCTGCTTCCTCCTCTCTCTCTCTGCCTGCCTCTCAGCCTACTTGTGATCTGTCTGTCAAATAAATAAATAAAATCTTTAAGGAAAAAAAAACTCTCCTAAGTTTGAAAAGACACAGGAGAAAATTAGTAACCATAGCTCACCCCTAACCAGAAATAGTAATTGCAGGACTAATTTTATGTTGCTAATTCAGAAAGAAATAATGTTCCCTGTCCCTTTACAGAGCTAGACTCTTCTTAATCAATTCCAGTCTAAGGAAACCTATAGGTGGCCAGTGATCCTGGACAAGTGGATAATGGAATATGAAGGCCATGTCTATGATCAGCCATGTAAACGCTGTCTAAGTCTGATAACTGAGTGTAATTACCTACACATCAATGTACACAATCACATCAGTGTACACATCAGTGTACACAATCTTAAATGTCCATATTTCATGCTGACTAATAACAACCAACTTCTGTATAACACTTAAGACTTTACTAACCACTTTCCTATCCACTGACACAAGTAATACCACAGTAACTCTGTGAAGTGTTGAATCCTTGTCCTGTTCCATGGTCTCATTTGTTGCCCCTTTGTGTTTATGTCCCAGCCAGGGTCCCAACAGGAAGGCACATTAGAATTAGGGTGATCTGAGTGTTGATTTCCAAGTGCTACATACTGAGGAGTGGGCAGAATATAGGAAAGTCATGGAAGGTAGCATAAGACCCCTGGGCTAACAACAGCAGAGCTGTCATTTCTCCTAGACCTGAAAAGATTAGGGAGGAGGAGAGGTCTTTGAAAATGAAGAGAGAGATCATGTACATCTTAACTGCCTTGGCGGAACAGTGGCCTTCTTTTTGGTACTAAAATTGAGACTTGAATTGACAACCAGGGAAGGAAACCAAAGCAGTCAATATTCTGACCTCATTCTCTTCCTAGTTCTCTCCATCAGTCAAGCCCAACCAGAAAACTAAAGAGCATAGGAACTCATGGTTTTAATCCCAGAAGTCAGCCCCTGGGACAGTGGAGGAAGGGTGGGTAAATGGATCTGGAGAAACAAAGAAAATATACCTGACACATATGATTTGAAAATGTAATAAGAGATCTATCTTATTAGTAATCTCAGTGACCTAATAATAATATTTATTCTTTCTTTACATATTTAGCTGTGTTGAATTGGTTCAGAAATATAACTCCACTGCTCTAATTTCTGTTTCTATTCAGTAATAGATTAATATTCATCTATCAATGGAGTACCCACCTTCTGCTAGTTTATTACTGTGCTTGTTTGCAAAGTAGAGAATAAACATGATTTCAAGGACTTACCTTCTAGTGCAGAAAAAAATGACCATATTTGAGTGTAAAATTTTAAGAAATACACCACATGAGACATGGCAATGAGTTCACAAGATCATACAGAAATTGTTTATTATGAACCCATAGTATTTTCAGTATTGCACTGAACAGAGATCATTGTCCTTACACAAGTTAAAATCAGAATCAAATCACCTGCGAAATAACTTACTCCTAAACTTTAAGCTTCTTGAATGTTTCTTTTTTTTAATTCCAGTATAGTGAACATACAGTGTTATATTAGTCTCACTAAAAAGGAAGCCTACTGAAAGAGAGAAGATATTTGCGAGTGATACATCTGATAAAGGGTTAGTATCCAAAACATATAAAGAACTTATACAACTCAACACCCCAAAATCAAATAATCCAATTTAAAATGAGCAGAAGACATGAACAGACGTTTCTCCAAAGAAGACATCCAGATGGTCCACTGACACATGAAAAGATACTCAACATAACTGATCATCAGGGAAATGCAAATCAAAACCACAATATCACCTCACTCAGAATGGCTAAAATCAACAACATAAGAATGAGCAAGTGTTGCTGAGGATGTGGAGAAAAAGGAACACATGTGCACTGTTTGTGTGAATACAAAACTGCCGCAGCCACTCTAACAGTGTGGAAAACAGCATGGAGGTTTCTCAAAAAATGAAAAATAGAACTACCCTATGATCCAGTCATTGCCCTATTGGGCATTTATCCAAAACAATACAGAAACACTAATTCAAAGGGATACATGCACCCCTGTTTTTTATGGCAGCATTATTTACAAGAGCCAAATTATGGAGACAACCTGACTGTCCATCCCTTGATGAATGAGTAAAGCTGACATATATGATTTTATGCATATATATAGCATATATATGTACATATATAATGGAATATTACCATTTGCAATGACATAAATTGAGCTAGAGAGTATAACGCTAAGCAAAATAAGTCAGTCAGATAAAGACAAATACCCTATGATTTCACTCATGTGGAATTTAAAAAACAAAAGGGGGCTTCTTGAATATTTGTATTATTTTTTAAAATACCTCTCTTATTTCACAATGTCAGAACAGTATATAAACAATAATAGTTTGTTAAATGGAATCAAACAAAACTAAAATAGGTTTTCATCAGAACCATAGTTTACTCCTTGTCTATAAATAAGCAAGAAATGTTTGTCTTAGGAGTTTAAATATCGTCCATCTAAATAACATATTTTATTTCCTTCTTAAGCAATACTCAGTCCTTCAAAAAATATTTATTGAGTATCTAATATGTACTTACTACTGTGCCAGGTGCTATATGAAGGATGCCAAGGTAATAGAACGAACTTCTAATTCTTCGGAGTTCCAATTAAATAACCTAAAGTTAAATCAATTTGGAAAGAGAACATTATGCCTTTGAGACTCTAGGTTTCTCTTGATTAGAAAGTATTAAACATTTCAAGTAACTAAACAGATTCAGGAGAATTCAAGGATGCATCTCACTAGTAAATTTGGATTAGTCTAGCAAATTTAAGACCTTAAATGGAACTTTTTAATAATTAGAAGAGAGAGAAAATTATAATTACAACATTTGTAGACTCTATGTTTATCTCTCAACTTTCTTAACCCTTTTCTAAGGATATCTGATGATCGGGTTTTATAACTCAAGAAAATGTTTCTATACATTCTGCAAATCCCTTCTTTTAAAAAGCTCTTTAATTTCATATTTTGTTAAAAGTCAAAAGCCTCCATGAAAATGAGACCAAAGTCAATGAAAGACTATGGCAATAAAAATCACATGTGATTTTCTCTCTTGCATAACATCTGTTTCAGACACTCCTTTCCTGCTGAACTTTATACGAATTTATTATAACAAGCTTTATTGACAGTTAAATCCTGTTTTTTAAAGGATATCTTTTTCCCCTGAGTGATAATAGTTGTCTTTTCATAGAGTTCACTAGTTGCAGATACTTTGTAGCTACATTTGACACCAGGGAAAGTATAATTTCTGAGCACCTGCATATGATTTTGGTTCCTGAGGTATAATTTGCTTAATAGTAGTACTATGCAGTGACATTGGTACAAAGACATTTCCTTTATTCCACTGTATTATTTTCAGTTTCATTTGGCAGTTGTTAAAGAAAGTCATTAAATGTTTTTATAAGTTGCATTTCTTGTTTAACTAGGAGAGTAAAGCAAACAGTTTGAGAACCAACTACTGAGTAGTTTTACCAAAGGAGTTTAATATTAAAGGATATATATACACATTTGAATAGGCCAGTATCTCTCATTTCACTTTACTGATTTCTTGTATGCAACAACCCCTCGTACAGTGCTTATGACTGCCAATATGTAAATATCATCTCATCTCTTCTTAGGAAGTTCTACATTCACATTTATTAGGGTCCCTCTTAGTCCTTGAAAGGAAAGTTAAACCAAAAAGAACAATGAAAGTTGGTCAAAAGAATGAGAAAACATGAGCACCATGTATCCTCTCTTGGACTGAACCAAAACTCTTCTGATATGTTGTGTGCATATTCATAGACCATATTTCATGACACCACCAAATATCAGAAATAAAATGGTCATATGGAGGTACTGGGAATACTAATAATAGCAGTATTCCTAAAAGGCCTTTTCTATTTGCTTTCACCTTTATGCATTCCACTACTCCTCAAGGCCTATCTCGGATTCCTCTCCTGCAGAACAGTCTACATGCATTTCAAGTCAATGTTGATTCTTCTTGTTTCTTAATTCTTCTTGCACAGTTGAATTGAAAAGCCAAGAATTGAAAAACCAAAGTGTTTTAACCAACAAGCAGTGAGGGGAGAGTTTCAGTGAAGGGCCAGTCTAAAGTATCCCACTCCGTGGACCCCATAGCGATTGTAGTTGGTGATTAAATCCTTTCTTTCCTACTGATTGTAAAGTCCAAGGCATATTCTTACAGGATTCTTACAGCCTAGCAGGATTCACAGCATGCATGCAGTTGGTATTTGTTGATTTATCAATTAATTGAATCTTAACACACTATTCAAACTCTCAAGTTTTAAATAAAAGTATTCTTCTCCACCCCTCAATGTCATCCCTGTTATTTTTCATGGCACCCTGCTGATCTCTTTTATAGTATTTTCTACTAACTGGAGTTATTTTATTTAAATATTTATTTCTTTGATTATTGTCTTTTACCTTCAATAGACTGTAAGCACCACAAAGGCAGACCCATACATCCCCAGTGTCTAGCACAGTGCCTAACATAATAGGACCTCAATATTTGCTGAATGAATGAATGACCTACTTAAAGATAGTACTTTATTATGAACTTTATTTTTCTCAAAGTTGTTTTACATTTATTTTCTCCAAAAGAAGAGAGAAAGAGAGGGAGAGAGAGGTCCTTCAGGCAAAGGGCTAGAGATTATACACCTTCTTTGTTCTTTCCACAGTGCTCTGTATCAGTGTTTCTCTTAGCATACAAAAGAATTGCCTAGAGATCTTGTTAACACTAGGATTACTTGGTCCCATCCGCAGAGATAGTGATCATTTGGTCCCTGGCGGTGACTCTGCTGCTGATCTGTGCAGCACACTTTTGAGTAGGACCATTCTAGGCTGTTAAATGTATGGACACACACTCAGTGGAGGGGTGTGTGCTAACCCGCTTGCCAAGTAATGAACATTCTTACTGAGTCACAGACCTTTGAAACTTGTAAGGATCTTTGCTGTCATCTAGTCTATTGATAGCAAATATCTGAGCTATGCAGTATGGTGCTTATCCCCATTTAGCCCGTGGCCTCAGAATCCTTGGGCTCTCACTGTCACTATCGCTATGGGTGAAACCCCTCTCTTCTTGAGCTAGTCCCATCCTACCCATTAAAGATGAAAAAAAAAAAAAAAACAGAGGTTTCAGAGAGTCTGAGTCTCTTGGCAAAGATCCTACAACTCAGTTCTTTTCAATTCTTGTTCAGCTTTTAGCATCAGGATAGAAATTTCCAAAGATAAGAGTCTCATGCTCTATCAACTGAGCTAGCCGGGCACCTAGAAATTTTCAAAGATAGACTAAAGTGGCTCCTATCAAATTTGAATGTCATATATACTAGAGAAGAGAATTTCATTCCAACAACAAGAACTTTCCGCATGCTTTATTCATTATTCCTTGAAAATTTTCCCGAATAGGTCTATAACAGTGCAAGTTAAATTATATCCAAATCTTCTTTATATAAATCTGGAGTAGTTTACTAAAACACATCGCAAAGTTTTTGTTGTTTCTTAGGTGGCTTTAATTATGTATGTTTCATTTTAGTGATGCATCTTTTCCACTTCATCGGTATTATGTTATGTTAGCAGTAAGTACAAAATAATTGAAACAAACTATGACAAATTGAACTAAGCCAAACAAGAAGAAGAAGAAAGCAAATACACTTGTGGTCTGAGTTTCTTCCAGTCCTTGAAACTTTGAGAATATCTGTCTTTATTAACTTTTGCTTTTTGCTGATAGTTTCTCTCAATTTATTATAGCTCATAGCATTGTAAATTAATTTAACATGAAAGATAAAAATGTTGCTCTTGAAATGTTTCTCATTAAATTATGGAAAAATATTACAATAAATAAAGGACAGGAATGCCTCTAGTACCAGCTTCTGTTTGCTCAATTATTGCAGTACCAAAAGTGAATTATTACACAGTTAACTCAGAGGCAATATTATTGCCATTATGTTATAAAATAGATGAGTTGCAATCTTCAAAAAAAAAAGAAGGTACAGCATAGGTCCTTTGAAAGTGAAATACCTTTTTTTCTTGTCCTTCATTTAAATGCATACTGACCCCAGTTTTTTAGAAGTTCTTGCTAATGATGGGCCCAACTTTATATTAAGAACTGCAAAGTAAATTTCAGCAAATTACCTCATTCAGGGGAGTCATTAAATGGAGGTACCTCTGAAATTTAGGGAGGTATGTACTGCCAATTAGCTGAAATATTACTCAGTGTCCGCTCTATGGTTACAATCTTTCTAGTGTACTTTTTAATTGAAGACAACCTCTACAGAGAAGGTGAGAAGTTGCTACTTAGTGGTACTTGTTAGGATGGGATCATACATGTGTAAGACATTCATCTGTATCCCTCCTTCACTCACAAAGAATGGTACTTCATTCATCCAAAGCATACAAGGAGGAAGGATTTAAGATTATTTACATGAGCCAGAGCAATTGCTTGAAAGTACAAAAAAAAAAAAAATGGAAGTTGCTTGAGGCCCCTCAATTAGACAGGCTTTTTTCTTTTTCTCCCATATGGAATTCAATGCATTCATGTCTTAAAATCCAATTGAACAAGCTTATATGAGCATACATCTAATATTCTAGGTGAGCTTTTAACAATGAGGTGAATATTTGAATAATTTATCTTTCCTAATACGCAAACCATTAAAGGACACAATCACCTACTAAATGCAAGGCTCTATAGAATGCCCTGGAGAGTACTGGAATTGATCCAACCCAAATGCTACCTCTGGAACTTTATGATAAGGGACAAATAAATAATTCCAATGCAATGAAGAAATGGCACATCCCGCCAAGGAAGCGCTGATGAGAGTATTCTAAATATTTGTAGTTTGGGAAATGTATCAGAAATCTTTTGGAAGATTTTCAGATTACATTAAAATGCCCAGTTAATAAACTATCCAAAACTATTGAGGATTTAAAGGAGTGATCCATTTTCAAAAATGTTTGGATTCTATCTTAAAAAACACTTTTAAGTATCAGAACAGTAGTTTCTGATGATTCAGAAAGAATTACAGGCTGTTGCCACACATCAGAATAACTTACATATGTAGTAACCAAACCTGTATTATAGACATGAAGAAGACTTAATGGTCTTTTGAGTCAGAAGTCAAAAGCACTGTCTCCAAATTGTTGAGGCTGCATTAGAGGGTGTAACTCTGAGTTCATTTGGCTGATGCAGTGAGTCTTAAAAGAAGGAGCAGTTTCACCCTCCAGGAGACATCTGGCAATGTCTGGAAGATCTTTTTTTTTTTTTTTAAAGATCTTGTTTATTTGAGAGAGAGAGAGAGAGAGCATGAGCAGAGGGAGAGGGAAAGGGAGAAGCAGATTCCCCACTGAGCACAGAGCCTTACAAGGGACTCACTGAGATCGTGACCTGACCAGAGCCAAAGTCAGAGGCTTAACCAACTCAGCCACCCACAGGCCCCAGAAGCACTTTAATTGTCACAGCTGAACTGTAGCAGACAGGGGCCAGGTATGTTGCTAAATATCCTACAACACACAGGATAGCCCTCTACAACAAATTATCGAATCCAAAATGTCAGTCATACTGCAGTTGGAAACTCCTGATCTAATGTAGTGTTTACTCACCTTTCCTGCACTTCTGCCTTCTTCCATAGTAATCACAAATGCCCAAGAAATTAAAAAAAACATTTAGTCATCTTTGCATGCTGTAAGATAATGAAGTGATTTTAATTATTTAGTATAATTTTTATATAATGAAACATTGATAATATAAATATTGTTTAATTATTCAGACCATCATAGCTGATATTAGTGTATTATTTAAGATTTCATAACATTCATTTACTGAACTTCATAATAGTATTCATTAAATAAAGACAAATGTTCTACTTTTTTTTCATTTTAACAATGATTCTTAACTCTAATAGGAAAATGTATAAATTAATAATATATTTTAAATTACACGCTGGTTTCAGTGACAAAATGTATGTGAAAATGTAGACTGAAATTTAACTGTTATATAAGGTCAGAGAAAGCACTTCTACTTTATGACTAGATATTTGGAATTCTTCCCTATGCCCCAACCCCCTAAAAGTTAGTTAATTTGATTTTTGTTTATTTCTAAACCATGAGATAACAGAGGCTCAAGTTGACATTTTCAAGCATATCTTGGAAAAATACATTTTGAGCAACAGTTGAGCACCATTTCATTCTGAGATTTTTTTTTTTTTTTACAAAACCAGAGTATTTATATTACAAAAAAAAAGTTAAAATGCACAAGAGACATCATCTGCACACAGCTAGTGTCGTTGGCATCCTGGACAAAGTGGGGCCCAAGGTACAGTTATCCAAGGGAGCAAATCAATAAAAATCTATCCACCCAGAACGGGGTGGGAGTAAGCTTAGGAGCAACAGGTCTGTAGCTATTCATTCCCCCAACAATCCCTGAAGCTGCTGTCAAGACGCATTGCTTGGGACAGTTCTCAGCACACTAGCCCCAGTGTGGGTTTTGAGACAAGATGTGGAAAAACCCTGCTTTACCCCTGGGAGACTCCCTCCCACAGAACGTAGCTGTTCATAGATTGGGCCCATCCATCTGGTCTCGTGCTTAGTCTTTACACTCTGGCATGGGAACAATTATTATTACATCTCCTTCCTTAAAAGGAAAACAACTTCCCTCCCCAGGCCACTTTCCAAAGCTGGAGATCTGGGGGCAGAGATTCAGATAAAGCCCAGCAGGGAAGGATTGTCCCTAGAACTGCCCCACCCCCCGCCAGAGCAATTTGGATAGAGCATGGTTGGAGTTCATTGGCCTCCCCCCTTCCCCCTACCCTGTGCCAAGAGGGAAGAGGGGGTGATGCTATAGACCTGGGCCTGAGATACAGGGCAGAGCCAGCTGCCCCCTACCCACCCTGACCCCACTTTCTCCGCTCTGCAGACTGATGCATGCTCCTCAAAATTTCCTGATCGCAAAAGGCTAGTCACCACCCTCTGCTGGGCCTCTGGGAACAGGGCAGAGCTATGAATCTCTTCTTCCTCCAGAAAGTAGACTGTGTTTCCCTGTGAGCTGGGGGCCTGCTGGGCCTTCAGGGGACACAAGGCCACCATATGCCTGCTGCCCTGGCAGAAGTGGCCCTTCTTGGGCTGGGGTGGTAGCTTGCTTTCCTTGGCATTGTGGTCTGTCTCCACGGTCATAGCTCCTGTCCCCCCTTTGATCTGCACTTCTGCCGGGTCTTCCCTTTGAGCCACCTCTCACTCCCAGTACAGAACACCCCAGCAGAGCTGGCACAATAGAGAGATTCTAGGTCCTTAGCCGACTTCTTGTAGTTGAACTCCACTGCGGCAGTCACAGACAGGAAGCTGAGCCCATGGGCACTTTGAAGCACTGTCAGTTGCCAGCCCTATGCCTCCTCTGTCGCCGTGTTAGCGACTCCGTGCCTCCTCAGGCCCCTGGGCACAGCCACCTACAAACTGTTGCTTTGACCCACAGCCCATGGTCATCAGCTGAACCTGTAGCCCCAGGCCCCAGATAGGTACCTGCTGGCCCCAGAGAAGTCCAGAGGCAAAGGGGTGGCTTAGAGAAGAGGCTACTACATCTTCCCCAGCACCCATTCTGAGATTTTTATTTAACTGATGGGCTGTGGTGGCTGGGCATCAGAATTCTTAAAAGATGCTCAGGTATCTCTAATGTGCAGTCGACTTGGACAACCTCTGGGTTTGTGCTGTATCCCACTTGGAAGACTCTATACAGAGGGTTCATATTCCTCTCCAGCTGTTTACCAGCTACCTTTCTGACCTGGATGAATGACGTAGATCATATACCACAGTTTTCTCATCTGTCAAATGGGGGCAATAAAAATTTCCTTTGGAGGGGCACCTGGGTGGCTCAGTGGTTTAAAAATTTCCTTTGGATTGTGTGTATATGCCATGTACAAATCAGTTTCCTCTAAAAATCACCTTGAGGAAAATATGCAGAATTATGACTATTTATAGTTTTTTCAGTAACTTTCTATATTTCAGCCACAGTGTTACTGACGGTTCCTATCTTTAACCAATGATCCGAATATGGATATAGGTTATAAAGATAAAAACAATTTAAGACAATTATAACAGTCAAAATTCATGCAGTAGCTAACAGTGTTGAGTAATTAAAGTAACTGAGGAACTGAGTCATGTGCATACCTCTTTGGTCCTTCCCTCTATGTATTTCTCATTGTCATTTCATTAAATGTAATTAAATTACATGTGCGTGCACACACACAAAGTTTTTTTAGGAATAGCCATACTACCTTCACTAATATGAACACCAAGAACAGTTTTTGTGAACCTCAG
>RCUC01069472.1:0-10250 GCA_003697995.1 Taxidea taxus jeffersonii | reverse complement strand
GAAGAAGAAGAAGAAGAAGAAGAAGAAGAAGAAGAAGAAGAAGAAGACTTATTCTCACTAGCCCCTGGTAGAGAGGAACAGTGCAGTTAGAGCTTAGGGTCTTAGGGCTCCCCCTGTCCATGAACTAGGTCCCCCAGGCAAATAAATCCTCTACCCTCTCCCTAGCCTCCAATGCATCCTCCTGCTAGAACCCAAGGACTCTTGACCCTCTGTCCCTCCAATGTCTCCCAGCCATCCTCTCACTCCGAGTTCATGGCAACGGTCTTCTGCTTTGCCCTTCTCCCTTCCCTCCACCAATTTATTCTCCATTCTGATTCCAGATGGATTTCTTTTAAAGTGCAAATCTATTCATATCACTTTCCTACTTAAAATTCTCCTGTCGTTTCCTCTTGCCCTCAGAAGCAGTTCAAACTCCTTGGAGAGAATTACACAGCCAGGATGCCCTTACCCCATCATTTCCTGCTCTCTAGCCAAAGTGAATGTCTCTTGGTTCCATTAAGGGGCCACGCTAACTCCTGCCTCAGGGTTCTCATGACGCTGTTCTCTGTTCCTGGAATATTCTTTTCCCCTGCCCATCCTCCACACCACTCACTCACTCACTCACTCCTCTGTTAACTCTTCCATGCTATTTAAATCTTAGCCTGAACCTCATTTTGAAGATGAGCCTCTTCTCACCCTACATGCCAACCAAGGTCACCCAATTACATGTGTCAAAGGCCCTCATAATATTCAGGCCACTTGGAATGACTCATTCTGGGGCTCTCTTCACCTCCAGACTGAACCCCCATGGAAGAGGGGACAACATCTGACTTGCATCCTGCTGCATCCCTGCACAATGGAGATTCAGAGGCAAGGCAGAAACCCCATTTATTCATCCACTCACTCATTCATTCATTCTTCAGTTCTTTCCATTGTGGCAGAGTGGGCATTTCTCTCCTCTTTCCATCACCTTCTCTCTGCTAATGTCTGTAAGAAAGGATTGTGTCTTGTAACACAGAGAGAAGAAAGGCTCATCAGAGTATCAGCAGCAGGAGTTGACCCTCACAGGGCAAAAGGTTAAATGTCTCTGGGGCCCTGAAGTAAGACCTTGGTGAGGATTTCTCTGTCTTTTCTCCTCTTTTAACAGCAGTATGCCCCACGCCCCTTCCCAGCAGGGAAACCATGTGGGGCCTGGAATGACGAGTTTAAGGCAATAAACAGGGAGAAGGCAGAATTTTTAAGAAAAGAGTAACAGGATGAAGATGGCCAAGGGCTCATATAGGAAAAAAGTGAGGGGGAAAGAAGTTCTGAGTGGACCCTAAGAGACCCCAGATAAACCCCCCAGCTAGAAGTGGACTAGAGAAGCCACCAGAACCTCTACCATCCTGTGGATTCTGGATGGTTTGGAACATATGTATTGCTTAGGTCTGTAATAAAAGACTGATTAAATGTTTGCCAAAATGCCCTGAATATGCTTGTAAATGGCTGATCATGTTGTATTTAGTATTCCTTTGGCAAACAGTAATGGTTACCCACCAGAATCTATGTATTCCTTCTTCAGTAGGAATAGAATTTAACTTGAGGTAATGTAGTTGATGCCTACATTTCCAAGGCTCCATACAGCTAGCTATGCATGCTACATGTACAACTAGGTTTAGACCAATGGGATGTGAATGGCAATGACATGTGGAAATTCTGCACCATTGCCAAGCCACTGACTCAGGAAAGCTTCTGTTTCCTTTCCCATGAACAGTATCACAGAGGGACCACGCAAATGAAGATAATGCCTTAAGGAATGCCCAGCAATAACATAAAAGAAAGGAACCTGGGTCCATGAATGGGCCCAGGGCCCACCTGGGCCGCATGAAACAGAGCCATCCACTGGCCTCAATTGCTCACTTCAGGGATGTTTCATGAGAGTACAATAACCTCATCTTCCTTAAGTCATGGTATTTAGGGTGTCTTGGTTACAGCAGTTAGCCATTATCATAATTAACAGAGTTTGGGTTTGTTCGTTTGGTTTTTTTCCATGTTAAATATGTAGAGCTGTGTTTTCAATCAACGGATGCGTGAAACAACAAGGAACTTCCTTTGTGTGCTTTTTCTTAATACCATATAGCAATTCTAACAATGCTTCCTTGGGACTCACTTAACCAGGTAAAGCCAAGCATGTTGAATATCACACACATTGAATTTAAATGTGTTTTGAGGCTCCTATGAAAATATATGCAAACCTTATATCTATATATCTGTTATATCACAGTTGATATGCAAATGGCATTCAAGCTTCAGCCCAAATTCTGCCTCCTCCAAGAAGTCTTCCCTAAAACAGCACTAACAGTCTGTCTTGGCTCAGCCTTACCATGTCATCAGTCTCTCTAAGTGTCATCTACTTTCTCAGAGTGGCATCTCTATAAGACTTCTCTTCTCTGCCAGGTTGTAAACTGTTGCATCTTTACTTTGCCTCTTTACTCACTGACTTATCTAGGACCTATGATGCTCCTGGTACTGTGCTAGGTGCTAAGGTCAGAAAAATGAGTGACACACATGCCTATCCTCGGAGGCTGGTAGAGAGAGAGAAAGACACAGCTCAGAAATGACAATACAGAGGAAAGTGCTATTATAGTGACATGAACAAAGTAGTTTGAGGACAGAAAAGACAATGAACAGCTGAGCACTGGGGAGATTTGGAAGTCTTCATGGAAAATAGCTTGTAATATCTCACCCACACATCCATCACACTTTTTGTATATCAACCAATAACAATTATAAAATAACACCGACACATTACTTTTATGTATATTATTCCATTTGATCCACACAGCAAGCTCTGAAAGATGGTGTTAACATTGTCCTATCTTTATAGATGGGAAAAATGAGCCTCATAAAGTTTGGTCCTCTCAGGGTCACTAAGTGAGTGAATGGATTTAAGTGAAAGTCTTTGGATTGAAGAGTATATGAGTTTTCCACCCCTACCCCCTCTTAGCCTAGCTTCTTGGGGATAGACCACTCATGCCAGTGGTTTCTCTGGCTTTGATTTGTCATCTCACTGAAATGCGGCCTTCCTCCTCTATCCCTAAGCTCCATTCAGTATGGTGTCAGAAGAGAGATCCCTTATATCCTCCCAGTGACTGACCTCAGTAACACACAATACCAGAGCCCTGGAGCCTAGTTCTCTGAGAGAAGGAATCAGAAAAACTAGTGACTCCACCAATTAAACTGTTATGGATTTACTTTCCCACTATAATTGTTCCAAAGTCTATCCTATTAGAACAATGAAAACATTACTAAAAGTGATGTTAAATATGGAAGAACCAAAAATACATATAAACCAGGAATGGATTGATCCAAAGAAGGCCAAATACATTCCAAGGACAGCATATTTATCTAGTTTCAAAAAGCAAAGAAGAGTCAGCTATAATTCAGAACAAATAAGCAAGGATATAATTCTTTTTTTTTAAGATTTTATTTATTTATTTGACAGACAGAGATCACAAGTAGGCAGAGAGAGAAGCAGGTTCCCAGCTGAGCAGAGAGCCCAACGCGAGCAGGGCTTGATCCCAGGATCCCGAGATCATGACCTGAGCTGAAGGCAGAGGCTTTAACCCACTGAGCCACCCAGGTGCCCCAAGGATATAATTCTTAACCCTGTTAACAGGGCAGGGGTAGAAGGTGGGAAGATCAAGCTGACATGGGATATTTCACTAGTTTAAAAAAAATGGTTGAAGCATGTTGCAAAATTGAGATTAATCATTTAATTACAAGTATGTTAAAAATAAAAATTCATGCATAAAAATAAATATTTCTCAGAGTTTACCAAGCTATTGACAGTGAATATAATTAGATAATGGTCATTTTTCTCTATTCCCTGAACCTTTAATGTGCACATGTTATTTTTACTGAGAGAGAGAGTGGGGGGCACCAAAAAAGAGAAGGAGGAATTTAAGTACCCTAAGCAATATTAAAGAGGAAAGGATTGAACAAGAAACAAATAAGCCACATAAACTCCAGAAGAATGTTGTCAGAAAACAAATCATTAATTTGAGATTTGAGATTTGAGATTAAGTAATGTATGTGCTTCTTTATTGATGCCTGGAATAATAAAGAGTGGGCCTAATAAGAAGTAAGTGATAGTAAATAAGTATAATGAATAACAATAATAAATAAATATAAATGATATTTTAGGATACCCACCACAATTGTAACAGAATATGAAAGCATTACTGAAGACAATGTCACCGATGGCTGATAGTACTGTGGTCTGTTATTCACATTCATCACTGAAAGACATCCTAAAAATCAGTTAGCAGTAAATGAAAATAATGGTGCAGTCTTTTTCCATCCATGCTCATGAACTAAGGTTGGAACCTCTGTTTCAGAAACACTATAGAAAGACTATATTTCCAGATAATGCCGTTTTAGCTAGACAGGAGAACTAACATTAGTTAAGTGCCTACTATGTACCATGGACAATATAAAACATCTTCATTATAAACCCAATTTCCCTTTACCTTCCCCAGAGGACATTGAGAGTGATAATAGGATAAGGTTGGGAAAAGAGGCTCCTCTGTTGAATTGGGGCAATATTTAATAACATTAAATAACTGCCCAAACAGCCATCCTCTGTCAAGGTTAAATTCGACTAAGCAACTCACTCCTAAATTGCTATGGACGACTGTCATAAGAATCCAGAAGTTACAAACAAGAATCCCAAGTTGATGATCTTTCTTCAAACACTAAATGTCTATGTTTTAAAAGGTAGAGATATGGAACAGATGCCTGGTACACAAACAGAGGGTGGATAACAAAGGCAGCAAACCCACAGTGAGAAGGGCAACAAGGCTGCTCTATAGAATGGGGAAGGAGGGAAGAAGTCAGTGCCCTTAGATTCTGAAAAGTGGGTGGGGAACACCTAACCTCTCACTGTTACATTCTCCAGGAGATGCTCTGGGTGGAAAAGAAAAAATCCCAAATTCAGCAGTTGTTACCGAGCATTGACCTTCTGCCCAGCAATGATCCACCGAAGTGTACGGGATCTTATCTCTGTCCCCAGGGAGCTCTACTGTGCTGCAGAAATTCATACATGCAACTGGCTTTACAGTGGACTTGGGCTGAGGCTCTGCAGCTAGATTCTGGATTCTGTTATTTGGGCCTCTTCCCTAGGGCATATTAAGATATTTAAATAAGAGACCATCTTGCATCTTGTGAAATGTTGTCAATCTAAAAGCAAATGTTTAAATTGTGAGATCAGAGAAAATCAGAGGCCCAAGGAACTTAATCAAACATGCAAATTCAATATAAATATAGTAAAGAAAGCAACTGGTTATGGAGAGTCATGCAGACAAATGGAGTTCAGTTGTCTAATGGCTTTATTTACTTATTTATAGGGCCATCTTGAGGCAAGACAGGCCTTACCTAAGAATCTGTGTATCTGTAGGTGAATCTAGCACAGGTAATGGCATATAGTAGGGAGCTCAACAAATATTTGCTGAATCTAAATTGATTTTCCTAAGAGCCAACTCCTCTCCTTCTTACCCAGCAGTAGGGTATCCTGCAGGTTTTTTAAGCTCTCTGCCCAGGCAGGGTTAACCTGAGGCTACAGAAAGAACAAGGTCAAGGTTAATTAGGAACACCCAGAATTCCCACAATAACTGGATTCAGGACTTCTAAGGACAAGTCCTCAGAGTTCCTGTACTCCAAAGTTCCTATTCCAATGAAAAGGGAACAGGAGCCTCAGGGGACAGATACCCAAGGAGTTATCCACTGGCTTGGAGTGGGGGTGAGGGATTTAATCAGTGAAGCATCCGGGTTTCTTTGGATATTTGAGTTCCATTTTATTTTTTCTATTTTTTTTTAAGATTTATTTATTTGAGAGAGAGAGAGAGAGAGAGAGCGTATATACTGAGGGAGAGGGAGTAGCAGGCTCCTCACCTAAGCCAAAGGCAGATGCTTAACCAAATGAGCCACCCAGGTGCTCTTGAGTTCCATTTTAAAGTGTGGAATAGGGACGCCTGGGTGGCTCAGTTGATTAGGCAGCTGCCTTCGGCTCAGGTCATGATCCCACTGTCCCGGGATCAAGTCCCACATCGGGCTCCTTGCTCAGCAGGGAGCCTGCTTCTCCCTCTGCCTCCGCCTGCCACTCTGTCTGCCTGAGCTCTCTCTCTCTGACAAATAAAATAAATAAAATATTAAAGTGTGGAATATTACCTGAATTTTCAGGTAAGAGCAAACGGGAAACAACCCTGCTACTGCAGTTGTTTTGACTACACCGTGAGTTCTTTCTCCCAGTTCTCCATGCCCTTCTCCCACTGGTTTGGCAGCAAAAGAGCAATGACACAGACAGTGACAGTAATAATCACTTGGGCAATTGGCAGTACTTCTCTCCCTAGAAGGGTCTAGGACACGAGCTGCAGGGACTAGAGATGCAGATCCTGTCCAGCCAAGATTCCTTGTGGATCAATAGCATTGTTAGTAGGGGTCCCCTGAAGGAAGCTGCCTATTGCAGGAGGGGATTTCATGTCTTAGATGGTCTCCTGCACTTCTAAAGAAGTTAGATCCAGAGGGCAAAAGGCCAAGGGAAGAGAGGGGCCAGCCCTACTTGGGCGGGAGGGAGGGTGAGACCAAGGAGTAAGCTCTGTACTTGGGAGTGACTAGCAGCAGCCAGGCCATGCACAGGCTCTCAGGGCGGTAACCTTCAGAAAAGTCAGACCCTGTCACCAGCAGGACCTCTGAAGACATCAGCTCTGACCCTATAATAACAATAGCTACTACATATAGCAGTCCCTCTTTATCCAAAGGTGATGCAGTCTGGGATCCCTAGAGATGCCTGAAATCGTGGATTTCAAAAGTATCAAACCCTGTATATACTCTGTTTTTTACTCTGCATACATACCTATTGTAATGTTTAATTTATAATAAGGAACAGTAAGAGATCAACAATAATAAAATAGAACAATTATAGTAATATACTACAATAAAACTTACATGAATGCAGTCTCTGTTTCAAAATACCATATTGTGCCTTCTTCTCCCTCTCTTCCTTCTCCTCCACCTCCTTCTTCTTCTCCCTCTTATTCTCCTTTTCTTGATGACATGAGATGACAAAATGCCACATGATGAGATGAAGTGTGGTGAATGATGTAGACACCGTGACATGGCATTAGGCAAGTTCCCAGGCCCTGCTCCAGATTCAGTGAGTGGGAAACTGGGCAGGGACCCAGCAGTCCATGTTGTAAACAGAGTAGGCTAGACACTGCCCTAGTTGGTAGAGACACCCATTAGGTGTCCCATTAGGACTGCTACAGGGGCCCCAAGAGTGCTGAAAGGACCTGAAACTGGGTGCTGGTAGTCCCTGTTACAGGAGGATGTGAGCAGCATTACGAGGCCAGAGGAGCAAGTTGTGGGGACCCAAGAAGTGAGTGCACAGGAGGCACAAGGAAACTCCCAGACTCCTTGGTTCCTAAGCTGGTTGGAATGAAGTGCTGCTAGCTGAGAGAGAAAACATGGCAGGTGCAGGAGCAGGAGAAGCAGACTTGTGTGCCAGGGGGCCTCCTCCTCCCTTCCTTCCCTCTCCCCAGCTCCCCAGGCCCTTCTGCAGTTTCATCCTTGGATAGTTCGACATGACCTTGGGGAGCACAAAGATAGGACCAATGTCAGGGTCTATAGTCATCCCAAGAAGGCTGCAGTCAGTGAACCTTCAGGAGACAAGCCAGTCCTAGAAATCAACATTTGGGAATCACCAGGAGTGTGGTGGTTACAATACCAGCTCCGGACCTACCTGCCTGGACTCCCGATTTCCATACTGTGTTTCCCAGCCCTGTGACCGTGGGCAAACTTCTTGGCCTCCACTGCCTCATCTGTAAAATGGGGATGGCAAGAACAGAACACACATTTTAGGATTGCCCTGAGGACAAAAGGAGTGAGTAAATACAAATATTTTAGAACAGTTTCCGCATGGTGATATTAGCAGCCATTGACATCATTATTATCATTTTTATTATCCCTGAACGTGGAGAGGTTTGAAAGGATCCGTCAGGTCCTCTGAGATGGGAGGACTAATGGGCTCCTTCGCTCATTCTACGGTAGCAGTGTTAACTCCGGTCCTGACTTCTGGGGCCTTGTGCTGCCCTCTTCCTTCCAGCCTACACCTCTTCCTCCTTTACCCCCATCACCCACCCCATCATTGTCTTCCAGATACAATCAGTTGCAACTACATAGGATGTCAGGATGTATCCGGTGGGTGGTTGGGCTTGAAGACAAATCGGGAGGAGAAAAAGATCTTTAATCCGTATACATGTGGATCACCTACGGGGCATAAGAAGTCCAGAAGGCCCTGGCCTCCAGGATCCCCCTGGTTGGATGTGAAAGGCCATGGTGTACATGCACCATATCAGCACTAAGTGAAAAGAGCCAGGAGTGGGGTACAGAGAACAGCAAGAAGCTCAAAAGAGAAAGCTTTATCTCTGACTAGAACCCTCCCTTTCAACCCACTTAACAATTTGTGTTCTCACTCTGGAATTATCAAAGCATAAGAAATCTGCTATTGGAAAAGGAACTGCCAAGATAGCGGAGATTCCTTTTTTAAAAAATGTCCCATCTTTTCTAATCTGGGTTTCTGAAGCAGGGCCGCTGGCAGGAGGGAAAAAAGCACAATCCCAGCGCTGACAGGCCATTCTCCTAGAGCATGACGGGAAACGGAAAATAGCCCACAAACAAAGCAATATGGGGCAGAACCAGAGCTGATGCCTCCAGCGGCTTGGACTGATTGCACTCCTGGTTTCAACCGTGATCCGTTGGATAGATGGATGGATGAAAATAGAATCCCAGAATGAGTTCTGAGAACTAAATAGAAAGAGAAAGGCCCAGAGGCACAGACAAAACTCCCCCAGAGATACAGAGGTTGTGTGGAGAGGAGGACAAACAGCGAGGGGAAGAGAAAAAAGACCCCAAATGGGAAAATTGCCAAGGAGAAAGGGCCTAGGAAAGTGATGAATGATGGAGAGAGTTCATAACTTCCTTTTCAGCTGGTCCAAGGGAGCAGAGAAATTGGATCACGAAAACTGGTAGGAGAAACTAGGAGAAGGGCAGGGAGAAGATAGTGTGTCTGATGACCCAGCCTTAGGCTTGGAATTAGATGATGATTCTCCCCAACAGGGCACTGAGGTAGGTGACCCTCTGATGAGGAAAGAGTGTGTTCTATTGTCCCTGCAGGGCAAAGGCTTTATTTTTTTTCTTTTTTCCAACCCAGAAAAAGGATCTCCCCTCCCCACAGGTCCCATTTGCTGAGACCTGTCTGGGCAAACCAGAGCCTTCAATAGCATTTCATACCAGCACAGCCTCTTTGGGGAGGAGGAATAATGAAACACCTTATTGTTGAAACAAATATCAAAGTGCAAAAGGACTGCCAGCCAGAAAAATGGAGGGAAATCGCTTCCTTCTGCACCTGACCCACATGAAAAGTCTTTTCCAAATTGGGTGCTTTTTGACTTTGGGTTTTTGTAGATTTTTGGTTTTGGGTTTTTTTTTTTTCTTTTTTGTTTCTGTTTTGACTTTTTGTTTTCCATTTTATTTTATTTTATTTTATTTATCTTCATTGTTCCAGCATTCACTGTTTATGCATGCACCACACCCAGTGCTCCATGCAATACATGCCCTCCATAGTTTAATGAATAAGCCGGTTGTTGCATTTTAGGAGAAACCTATACTCCTGCTACTAAAATAGAGTATCTAGTGATTATGTCCTCAGACCTTCAGAAGGGACTTCTCTTCCTCATTCTATTCATCTTAAAAGATAAAGCTTATTTTTTATTCAAAAAGTAGTAAGTACACACTTTAGGAAAAAGAAAAAGGAACTAACCCTAGTCCCACATCTCACAGAAAATTACTTATTATTTTGGAAATTATAATGGGAATTATAATTCTTCTCAGTCCTTTTGTCCCTGTATACCTACTCTCCCATTTTTAAATGTCTTTCCTGAAAAATTACTCAAGTACAGCTACTTGAAATTCTTTTTAAAAGGATATAGTTATATCCTTTTAAATGTATGCTGCTCTTGGCTGCCCAACATCTGTGTTGCTTTCCTTTGATAATTGTGCCCATACCATCTTTTGGGTATTACTTTTCTATTGACTATACCTGGTGAGAATGTCACTTGGAATGTCCTGAGATCCCCCTAACCATGGGGAGGGAATCTGACCCAAGTTAGGCCAATCACATATTGGTCTTGCTGAGATTTGAACCTTGAATAAAGTGACCAAAAAAATGCAAATGG
>RCUC01069471.1:0-21153 GCA_003697995.1 Taxidea taxus jeffersonii | reverse complement strand
TACCCATCACTTGATTTTTGTCTGTCTTTCCCCATTTCCTTGTTGCCCACAAAGGCAGGGCCTGAGTCTGTGCTCTTCACTGTTACTCTCGTGTCCCGAGACGAGGGTGTGAGATCCTTACACCGGCCATCTGGAAAATCACACATTCCTCTCATGTATGTGAAAGCGCTTGAGAGAGGGACGCCTGGGTGGCTCAGTGGGTTAAGCTGCTGCCTTCGGCTCGGGTCATGATCCAGGGTCCTGGGATCGAGTCCCACATCGGGCTCTCTGCTCGGCGGGGAGTCTGCTTCTCCCCTTTCTCTCTGCCTGCCTCTCTGCCTACTTGTGTGATCTCTCTCTGTCAAATAAATAAATAAAATCTTTAAAAAAAAAAAGCGATTGAGAGGATTGAAAATGTATGCAGCTCAGAATATCCATCCTTTTTTTTTTTCAAAGAGATTCTTTTTTTTTTTTTTTTTTAAGATTTTGTTTATTTATTTGTCAGAGAGAGAGAGCAAGAACAAGCACAGGCAGACAGAGAGGCAGGCAGAGGCAGAGGGAGAAGCAGGCTCCCTGCCGAGCAAGGAGCCCGATGTGGGACTCGATCCCAGGACGCTGGGATCATGACCTGGGCCGAAGGCAGCCGCTTAACCAACTGAGCCACCATCCTTGACTTGGTGCCACAACACAGCACCCTGGGATGGTCCCCACCCCCCTCGCTTCCAAACCCGGTCTCCTCCTTCCTTCCAGGCTCACTGGGCCATGAGACCTCTCGGCCCCTGGGTTTGAGGGGCCGACTAGCAGAGCTCCCTTCCCTGCCCAGATTCTGGACAAAGGGAGACACCGCGCAGTACGGGCAAGGAGATCAGCTTGCCACCGTGATTTCTGACCAAGGCCACACTTGACCAAGTGTCTTTGACTAAAGAGACTTGGTGCTCCTTTTTCCTTTCGGGGGGTACTGGGCCGACTTGTGTGCGGCTCACGGGCAGCGAGTGGGTCTCCTAGGAATGCTGTGTCCCCCACCGCAGCCGGCGACTTCGGACACCGTCCTCTGCCCCACCAGGGCTGCGCAGCCTGACAAAGTCACTGACCTACCTTCCACCTTCCAAAATGCGCAGAACCCACCTGTGGGTTTTGTGTAAATGCATGACGTGTTCATTAGCGGCTGATGTGCCTTCGGAGTAACTCTTGAAGGGGACCACGTCACCTACATTTCCCTGAATCCCAAGATCTTTCAAATCCCACAGATCTTCACAATATAAAAATGCAGGCCCCCTCGCAGGCCGGCGGATTTACTGGGCGACCTGGTCGGCGAACCTCCATCATGACGTAGGCAGTGAGACTTACCCGCCTCAGCCAGGGCAGCTTCAGGTCTGGAAGCAAATAACCCGGAATTCTCAGTGACCGAGAACAGAGTTCTCTTCCTCGCTCTCGTTCCGAGCCTGCCCCGGGCAGTGGGCGCGCTGCCCGCCCGCGAAGTCCGTATCCACGGGAACCCTGGTGGCTGCTGAGGTAGGCAGGGGAGGGCCGTGTCGCGCCCGCAGACAGGGAAGGCCCCTGGCGCCAGGGGCCCATCCTTCCCGCGCGCTGCTCGGCGGCCGAGCTAGCCACAGGGCTCCGGGCACCACCCGGGTCCGCCTCGTCCCCTTGTCGTCTCCCTGGGTGGTGGAGTGCGAGGACTTGGCGAGGACCACTAGGGGCTGTGTCAGGGCTGGAGGCTACACGATAGCGTGGCTGAACGAATCTAGAATGATCGGTAGGTCGGAATCTAGAATGCTCAGTAGGTCGAATGAAGGAGTTGCACTCAGTGACCACAAAACAGCAATTTATGACGCTCTTAGTGATCCTGAGCAACTTGAAGGAGTCTTTTCTTGGGGACCAGTGTCTGTCTTTGACGAATAATGACGTTTTCAAAAGTGATGCCAAAAGACCTGGGACCTGTATTTCCCTTAAATAATACTTATTGTAGGATTATTGTCAAACGATGTCTTCTTGTTCCTCGAAAGTGGGAGTTTGTTTGTTCTGAAGTTAGATTTAAACGTACCAAGGAAAGTATCAAATATACGTGGCTTTGGTATCCAGCTCTTCATTTTCGTTTTGCCTCAGGACCTTGGCCTGTCCTAAAATCCCCTTTGCTGGCCTCTCAGTGAGCAAGAGATACTGGTACCTTCCTTCCTCATTGTCCCTCAAGTCGCCCAGTAGATTACTCACTGGAATTGATGAGAATGCTACTTAAGGGACCATACATTAGGTTTTAAAAATGAATAAGAAGCAAGGACATGGAATGTTCTGGAATATCTTTATTGATAAAATGAATGTACCATGGGCATAGTTTACAAAGGTACCACACAGTAGAGGAAAGTTTCTGTAGAAAATTGTATAGCATCAAGAGCTGCACAGTTCCTATAGATGTCAACACAGACTTGCAACAAGAATTGCACAATACCTGTAGATCTCTCCCTCTGAGGTAAAGTTCTGTGGTATTAATTTGAGAGGAATTCCCTTTGATTTTCCCTACTTCTTCTAATGAATGTGTTGTATTATAGCGCATCTTCCCCCTAGGGTAGCAAGCCAGTGGAGATGGAGTCTCTGTATGAGAAGTATAACCCAAGTCTGTTGACAACCTGGAGTTCATACCTAAAAGGGCTGTTAGTCCACCATCCCCTCTGGTCACTTGGCATTTCCCGTCATCTGTGTCCTTGACCAAATTGAGTGTTTTCCCTCTGGTGGCTTGTTGGCAATCCCTTCCTTTAACCCTGAAGACCAGGGGATATCCTTCACTTCCCTTCTGTGGGGCCTCCTCACATATCTGGGCTGCCTTCACAGGCAGGGTTCAAGGGGCTTACTTCAGACCTTCCCTTGCTCTGACACTCTGGGGACACAGATTGCTGCCCCTGCCCTTCAGGGCACCACCACAGTGGTTTGTCAGCTATCATCCCTCCTCTTACAGGTTTTTAGGCATGAATCAGAAAGACATCAGTCCAAAACCCAGGGGGTACATATCAGCTTTCCAGTACTTTCTTTCCAATGAAGGTAAGGGGCAGGCTCCCCAGCATTCCCTATGGGATGGAGCTTGTACTACAACCCATCCAAATAAACGCTATTTTACTCTCCAGGCCTGCCATTTTGAACTCTGTGTACCTCAGTCATAATTATTATTATTATTTTTTTCTGACCATCTTTTTTTCTGAATCGTGAAAGGACTTGATGCTTCAGGCAAAACCGAGACTTAAATAATTCTATTTAAATGGAATTTAAATTTTAAATAGGGGGACAGGTATTAGGCTAAGGGCACAAAGTTTCAGTTATACAAGATGAGTAAGTCCTAGAGAGATGTATTGAACAGCATAAAGCCTATAGATAACAAAATTCATTGTATACTCAAAAATTTGCTAAGAGGGTAGATCTTTTATTAAGTGTTCTTATCACACATGCTAAAAGAGTAATCTTAAAAGATAAAATAAATTTAGGACAACCTTAAAAACATGAGTAAAGATAAAATAAAGTCTTAAAAATTGTATATATCCATAAAGACCAAAAGATATTATGAATTCAATAATACTTTTATTTTTTTAATTTGAGAGAGAGAGAGAGAGAGAGCAAGTGCAGCCGGGGGTGGGGCGGGAGGAAGGTACCAAGGGAGGGGGAGAGAGGAGACTCCCTGTTGGGCACAGAGCCCAAAGCAGGGCTCAGTATCACAACCCTGAGATCATGACCTGAACTGAAATCAAGAGTCAGACCTTAACTGAATGAGCCACTGAGGCATCCCCTTTTTTGTTTCTTAAAGATTTATTTCAAAAATGCTTTTAAATGCTACTCATTCTCTTAGGCACGAAAATCTCCATACATGTGATACTGTTCTATTATTATGTCATTACGCATGTGTGTGTGTACCTGTGTGACAGATAATGTATTCAGTTTTTATATAAGGCTTAGGATATACCCAGATTTGGGGGTCTTTACAGTAGCTCTGGTTCTTTTTTTTTTAATTTAATTTTATTTTTTCTGTGTTCCAAGATTCATTGTTTATGCACCACACCTGGTGCCTGATGCAGTATGTGCCCTCCTTAATGCTGACCACCAAGGTCTCCCAATCCCCACCCCTCCCCCTCCAAAACCCTCAGTTTGTTTCTCAGAGTCCACAGTCTCTCATGGTTCGTCTCCCCAACTGATTTCCTCCAATTCACTTTTCCTTTCCTTCTCCCAATGTCCTCCATGTTATTCCTTATGCTCCACAAGTAAGTGAAACCATATGATAACGGACTCTCTCTGCTTGACTTATTTCACTCAGCATAATACCCTCTAGTTCCATCCACTTCATTGCAAATGGCAAGATTTTATTTCTTTTGATGGCTGCATAGTATTCATAGTATGCATGCATTGTATGTATGTGTGTATGTATGTGTATATATACACATACATATATACCACTTCTTTATTCATTCATCTGCTGATGGACGTTTAGGCTCTTTCCATAGTTTGGCCATTGTGGACATTGCTGCTATAAACATTTGGGTGCATGTGCCCCTTCAGATCACTACATTTGTTATCTTTAGGGTAAATACCTAGTAGTGTGACTGCTGGGTTGTAGGGTAGCTCTATTTTCAATTTTTTAAGGAAACTCCATGCTGTTTTACAGAGTGCCTGCATCAGCTTGCATTCCCACCAACAGCACAGGAGGGTTCCCCTTTCTCCGCATCCTCACCAGCATCTGCCATTTCCTAACTTGTTAATTTTAGCCATTCTGACTGGTGTGAGGTGGCATCTCATTGTGGTTTTGATTTGTATTTCCCTGATGCTGAGTGATGTTGAGCACTTTTTAATGGGTCTGTGGGCCATTTGGATATCTTCTTTGCAGAAATGTCTGTTCATGTCCTCTGCCCATTTATTGATTGGATTATTTGTTCTTTGGGTGTTGAGTGTGATAAATTCTTTATAGATTTTGGATACTAGCCCTTTATCTGATATGTCATTTGAAAATATCTTCACCCATTCTGTTGACTGTCTTTTGGTTTTGTTGACTGTTTCCTTTACTGTGAAAAAGCTTTTGATCTTGATGAAGTCCCAATAGTTTATTTTTGCCCTTGCTTCTCTTTTAGTGATGTTTCTAGGAAGAAGTAGCTGTGGCTGAGGTCGAAGAGGTTGCTGACTGTGTTCTCCTCAAGGATTTTGATGGATTCCTTTCTCACATTGAGGTCTTTCATCCATTTTGAGTCTTTTTTTGTGTGTGGTGTAAAGAAGTGGTCCAGTTTCCTCCTGCATGTGGCTGTCCAATTTTCCAAACACCATTTGTTGAAGAAACTGTCTTTTTTCCATTGGATATTCTTCCCTGCTTTGTCGAAGATTAGTTGACCATAGAGTTGAGGGTCTATTTTTGGGCTCTCTATTCTGTTCCATTGATCCATGTGTCTGTTTTTGTGCCAGTACCATACTGTCTTGATGATTCTAGCTTTGTAACAGAGCTTGAAGCCTGGAATTGTGATGCCACCAACTTTGGCTTTCTTTTTCAACATTCCTCTAGTTATTTGGGGTCTTTTCTGGTTCCATATGAATTTTAGAATTATTTGTTCTATTTCTCTGAAAAAAATTGTTGGTATTTTGATAGGGATTGCACTAAATGTGTAGATTGCTTTAGGTAGCATAGACATTTCCACAATATGTATTCTTCCAATCCATGAGCTTGGAACATTTTTCCATTTCTTTGTGTCTTCAATTTCTTTCCTGAGTACTTTCTAATTTTCTGAGTACAGATTCTTTGCCTCTTTGGTTAGGTTTATTCCTAGGTGTCTTATGGTTTTGGGTGCAATTGTAAATGGGATTGACTCCTTAATTTCTCTTTCTTCTGTCTTGCCATTGGTGTATAGAAATACAACTCATTTCTGTGCATTGATTTTATATCCTGACAGTTCACTGAATTCCTGTATGAGTTCTAGCAGTTTTGGAGTGGAGTAATCATCCTTTTAAAAAAGTTTATTTATTTATTTTTTAGACTAATCTCTACATGCGATATGAGACTCAAACTCATGACCCTGAGATCAAGAGTTGCATGGTCTTCCAGCTGAGCCAGCCAGGTTCCCCAGTGGATTACTTTTTTTTTTTTTTCAAGCAGCCTCCATACCCAGAGTGGGGCTTGAACTCATGACTCTGAGATTAAGACCTGAGCTGAGATCAAGAGGTAGACACTGAACAGACTGAACCATTCATGTGCCCCATGATACAGTACTTTTAATACCCAAATTCTACTTGCTCCAGTTGCCCCATTGTGCTCAGCGCATTCTGTATCCTTAATTCCCTCCTCTCGCACTGTCCCTATCTCCTCACTATTGTCTCCCTCATAGTTTCAGTTGACCATGTGACACTTCCCTTCTTGAACCCCCATATCATGTATTATCTACGTTATAACTGTGGCTCCTGATTATTTTAAATTTAAGGCTTAGTTGTATTTTAGTTTGTTAGTATTCTGTAACTGCCTTATGTTGATTTGTAGTGTCTTTCCAAATGATAGCATTCAAGTTCCTCTTGGTTTATGTATAAGCACGTTTTTTTTGTTTGTTTTTGTTTTTGTTTTGGTGACCTTGTGGAAACAGCAATATGCTGGTAGACCAGCTCTCTGAAGAAAAAACATGCCCTGATTTGTAGCCTTTGCCAATTTCTACAGTAGAAATACTTCTGCCATGACCAGTTTCAAGCTGTTGGTGGTTTAAGAATCTCTTGCACCATTTCTGAAAATTGAACCATTATCTCC
This sequence comes from Taxidea taxus jeffersonii, assembly GCA_003697995.1. Lineage (NCBI taxonomy): Eukaryota > Metazoa > Chordata > Mammalia > Carnivora > Mustelidae > Taxidea > Taxidea taxus. The sequence goes on along the minus strand of RCUC01069471.1, from coordinate 14,429 downwards.
TGCAAGCAGGTGTGTATGCCAGCTCCAGCACACACAGAAACAAGTGTAGGGCCAGAAAGGTCCAGTAACCATCCAAGAGTCTGAGTTGGCTCATGATGAAAGTTATAGCAGCTGAATCTTTAGACCTTATCATGAATATAACGTCTTGGAGCCCAAAGTCATAAAAAAGACTTCTTGTAATATATTCATATTCCATAAAACAATAATAAAAGGAAACACAGTAGAGATGCCAGTGACATTATACATGTATTAGTGTTTTTAATTCAGCTATAATTCATTAAAGTTATTTATTTACTGGAGACTCAGCCACTCTCTGATTTAAGCTCTAGAAATGTGATGACTGAGGCAACTTAACTGCTCTCCTCAATGAACTCACAGTAGGAAAGAGATAACAGTAAAAAGAAACACCAGTAAAATGCAGTCTTTGCTGGTGGGACCCTGAAGAACATCCCTCCCAGACATGGGGGGAGAAGAGTGTAAGGGTAGAGAAAATCTTTCTGGAGGATTATTTCTGAACGGAGCCCTCAGGGACCATAGTTCCTTTAGAACCCGTCCTCCTTGGCAAACCTGGCCAGAGCAGTTAAATATAATAGACATTAGATTAAGAATTAGGTTTATAATAGAAATTTACATTTGCTTTAGTGGACAATAAAGGGACCCAGGTGACCAACAGGTTACTGAAGGCTCATGTTCATGGATGCTTTGGGCCCTTTCTAGGTCTCGCATATGAAAATTATGCATTTTTTACACAAAGGAAGGAGAAAGTAGTCTAGATGCTAATAACATTCTATGAGAAACAAGGATAGTATGATCTGCATTTCTAATTTTTTAAACGAGTGTGTTGACAAATGTACTTGAGCTGGGACCGGGAGCAGTCCCCAAAAGAGCTGGAAATGAAAACAAGGTAGAAGATATCTTTTTTACCTTAAAAAATGGAGATTATCGCCATTTTTAGGTAATCTGATGGCTCTGTTTCTTCTTACCCCAACTTTGTTGCCTAGTGGGCTTTGTGGCTGAATCTCAGTACCAGACGTGGCGCGCACCACGGGTCGCTCGCTGTGAAATCGAGCGTGTCTCCATGGGACTGGACAGTACGCTGCTGGGGGAGGGGGGGCGGGCGTCAGCCTTTATGCCACCTCCAGACCACTAGAACAGGTTTTCACAAGGGACTGCCCCAAGAAGATTTCTACCATGATCATTTGTGGAGTTGGTGGGGATCTCTCTAAAAAGGAGGGTTCCTGGACCCTACTGCCAACTTGGCAAAATGGGAATCTTTGGGGGTTGAGCCTTGAAACCTATATTTTGGTCAAGTTTCTGAAGTAATTTCACACCATTTAGAGCTCATGACTGTGTCTGACACTGCACACTGTCAATACATTTTTGTAATTGAACCAAACGTCCTTATCCATCCTCCGCCATCAAGCCTCACTCACTGGAAACCGAGGGGCCAGTGCAGAGGTTGGCTAGACCTGATGTATCTTGTTTGGTACGTTTTATTTCACTTCAGGAAGATTCATTATTACGATCATAACACTCTTTCTTTGTCTCTTATTTTCCACAATCTGTAAATTTTCACATTTTTAAAATATGTCTTTAAAAATTAACTTTCATCATTATCATGAGAAAACCAATGAGTGCACATGATTTTATTAAAAAGGGAGTCCAAGCAGAATGACACTGTCCCCGTTGGGTGGTGACTGCTGACTCCTTGCTGCCCTCTTCCTGGTTTTCCGAGACCTTATTTCTAGGGGAGGATGCCTCTGAATCTCATAGACTATTGCAGAGGAATGGGATGTCCACACTGGACATTTTGTATGGAGTATTCAGGGGGATAGTCTTGTGCTGAACATCCTTATATAACCGGAGTCCACATTTACACTACAAGGGTCAGTCTGCTTCCGGGCACCTCCCATAGTGACTCCTGGGAATCAGTTAATGGGATTGTGTGTCTGCTTTCTGGTGGTTTCTCAGCTTCTCTTCCTAGGAGCCTTGTCCAAACTTGGGAGTCCTGGAGCTTAGGTCCTCCCCCACTAGGAAAACACAGTGCCAGTATTCTCTCAAACAATGTGGGAGAAAAGGGGAGAGACATCCAGGAAGTGGTGGGGATAGGGTGAAACCCAGGTCTGGTGAGTCTCTCCCTCCTCTGGGCACGTGCTTCATCTCTGCTAGCCACTCGTCTCTCCGGGAAGGTTTGGGATGGTCTCCCCCTCAGAGTCTGTAGAGCCCTAAGGATGAGTTGTCTTTCTAAGGAGTAGGTGTGCAGATGAAGTGGGGGTGGGAGGAGAAGCCAACATCTGCCAAACTTACAAACTACCCTGGTAGTGTATCCATGTGCCCTTACTCTAGAACACCTGTGGAGACACCTGTCACTTCCTTCCCTCATTCCCCTTAGGAAATAAATAACCCTTTTTCTTGTGCTTCTGTAATAATAACTCCACCTTCCCCACTACACACATACACATACAAACACACGCACACTCCATCCTTTGCCACTCTTGTTTCCATTAGTAAAAAAAGAAATAAAGGAAAGGAAGTATTTATCAGAGCTCCCAAGTAGATATTATTGGTGAATCCAGAACCAGGAAATGGACTTTAGTAGTGAAACTGGTCATAAATCAAGGTCAGCTCTGTTAGTGTGGGACCCTTGAATTGGCCAGAAGCCCCACCTAGAGTCCCAGCCTTTAATTTATTTTTCTTAAATTTTTTTAAATTAACATATAATGTATTGTTTGCTTCAGGGGTACAGGTCTGTGAATCATCAGTCTTACACAATTCACAGTGCTCACCATAGCACGTACCCTCTCCAGTGTCCATCACCCAGCCACCGCATCCCTCCCACCCCCCCAGCAACGCTCAGTTTGTTTCCTGAGACCAAGAATCTCTTAAGATTTATCTCCCTCTCTGGTTTCATCTTGTTTCATTTTCCCCTCCCTTCCCCTATGATCCTGTGTCTTGTTTCTCAAATTCCTCATATCAGGGAGATCATATGATAATTGTCTTTCTCTGATTGACTTATTTTGCTTAGCATATATACCCTCTAGTTCCATCTCTGTGGGTGTAAATGGCAAGATTACAGGCTTTTTTGATGACTGCATAGTATTCCCTTGTGTATATATACCAGATCTTTTTTATCCATTCATCTGTTGATGGACATCTGGGTTCTATCCATAGTTTGGCTATTGTGGACATTGCTGCTACAAACATTCAGGTGCACGTGCCCCTTCGGATCACTACATTTGTATCGTTAGGGTAAATACCCAGTACTGCGATTGCTGGTTTGTAGGGTAGCTCTATTTTCAATTTTTTGAGGAGCCTCCATAGTGGTTTCCAGAGTGGCTGCACCAGCTTGCATTCCCTCCAGCAGTGTAAGAGGGTTCCCCTTTCTCCACATCATCACCAACACCTGTCATTTCCTGACTCGTTACTTTTAGCCATTCTGACTGGTGTGAGTGGTACCTTACTGTGGTTTTGATTCATATTTCCCCAATGCTGAGTGACATGGAGCACTTTTTCATGCATCTGTTGGCCATCTGGATGTCTTCTTTCCAGCCTCTAATTTAATCTGCATTTTCTCCGATTTATACTCAGGGGAAAAAAACACAACTTTCCCTCACCTTTGTCTGAACATTTCTGACATTCAGAAGTGTTGAGGGAATAAGGGGGTGAATATCCATATGCTGCCTCAGTTCAATATTCCTTAACGTCCCATATCATAATTTCCTAGAGCTGCGTCACCGCAGTCTTAGTGGACCAGAGCAGCACGCCTTTCTTAACATGGAGTTCTCTAAGTCCTCGGTCCAGTGGGCTCAGCAGGATTCTTGTTCATGGTCTCTCAAGGTCAGTCACGGCATCACAGGGCTGCACTCTGACCTGAGGACACTGCATAAGAGTTTGCTTCCAGGCTCATTCTCACTCATTCTAGGCTGACTTCAAGTCCTCGTGGTTGGACTCGGGGGTGCTGGCTCTCAGTCCCTCCAGGCTGAGCAGAGTTCCCAGCCCTGGGCCTTCTCCACTACCCTCACGTGATGCCATAGCCCATGCCAGGATCCTTGGGTGAAAGGCCCCTCACCTTCAAATGTCTGGCTTCCTTTCTCATTTCTCATTTAAGCAATGGAAGAAAACTCTGCTTTTAAAACACTCAAGTGATTAGATGGATAGTCTCCCTCTCTTGAGGTCGCTGATTATTGGCTTTTAATTAGGTCCACAATTTTTTTCTTTTCTTTTTTTTTTTTTTTTTTTGGTGGGGAGAGGCCATATGACTGTAACACAATCAAGAGGGAAGAGATCCTGGGAGTTATTTTAGAATGATTGGGGAAGAGAATTTTAAAAACATATAACTTAAATTACTTTAAATCTAAATAATTACATGTGGCTAGGGGCTGTGCTATTGGATAGCATAGGATGAGACACCTGGTTAGATCTCGGCAAGTACATTTCATACATGATTTTGTGGACTTCTTATCGCTTCCCTTTCTTTCCTGGCTTCTCTCTCTCTCCTTCCCTCCCTCCCCCTTATTGGGAAATCGTGGAAGCTCTTTCAGGCTAATTTGAGTCCTTTGATTTTGTTTGATTAGTTTTTGGTATGAGAAACTGTCCCAAGTTTACCTTGTCCTGACCTAAAACTTGGAATCCACTGGCTCTTGAGCTATCAGAAAGTGTAGGCAGAAACCAGGATCAGGGAGCTGAATTTTGTCACTGCTACTGTGTCAGTGTTCCTAAAGTTTGCAGTAGAAAGAACCGTGGGAGGAAAATATGTACATATTTTTTAGTTCACACTAATTTTTCTCCAATTTAAATTTAAAGTTGCCAAAAATAATTAAATGGGAGAAGACTAATATTATAGTCTTAATATTAAGACTAATATTACTAATATCTTTTCTTGCTTTGTTTTCTGTTCTTTTCTCACTTTCTTTTCCATTCTTTTCTTGCTTTTTTTCTTTTATATTTGTATTTCCTTTCTCTTGGAGTAAATATCATGGTTGCTAATATCAACACATCTGCTTAGTGTGTCTATTGTAAGATATGTACCAAAAGGTCTGAAGATGAGAATATCAATATTGTTACAAACAATAAACCCACTAATAAAATGTAGAGTATGTTTTCAGACTTTGTTTTTTGCCCTTAGACTTGTTTGTCTAAGGGCAATTAGCGATATTCAAAAGTTATTTGAAATAATTGTTCTGTTTGGTTGTCAACTTGAAACATAGGTAATCTTGTTTATTTCCATTCAGAGTCAATTTTAGGTAAAAAAGGTGCTTATTTTTCTTTTTACTTTATTTTTAAAATTGTATTGCTTTTTTTTACTCTTTACTAACATAAATAAGCATGATCTGATTTTGTATTATAACTTGTTACAATGTATTACAGCATAATTGCAGTATTTCACTTTTTCAGAGCTTATCCTATGGAGAATACATTCTTTTAAATTGAGTTATTAAAACCTTTAATAATAAAACCGATTTTTAACTTTGAGATTGCTTGTATTCTGTGAGATTTGGGGCTAATAATGTACCTCCCTCAAAAAACCCAAGTGGCCCTTCTCACAGATTTGTACCTCGGGCTCCAAGTGTCCTGCCCATCTGGCCGTTATATTTAATTATTTAGCGGTGTGATCATTTTTCCTTTGATTAAAAAAAAGCATTGACTGAAACTTTGCTCTTTGCCGGGTGTTGTGGTTTTGTTAGTAGCCAGTAGGCTGGGAACTCCATGAAGACAGGGATCTTTTCACCTCCCCAAAGCACAGACCCGGCCCAGGGGAGGTGCTCCGCAATGATTACTGAGTGATTAGTGAGTGAACGTTTCTCTGGGCTCCATTCTACCTGTGGAGATGGGGGACCCATTCCATCAAGTCCATGTGACCTTGTAACAAAATTCCTATGCATTTCTGCCTGAAAAAAATGTCAGTTCCCTAGATTCTCGACTCTTTAATTATTTCTTTATGTGGCACATGAGAGCAAGTGTAATCAGATCTACCATCTTCAGGCCTTCACAAAGGCTTTGACTGTGTCCATGGGAGCTTCTCATTAATGAAGAAGGGAGCAGAATCCCTAGCTTGTGGACTGTGATAGTCCTTCAGGGGGGACGCGTTGCAGACTGCTACTTCTTTCTTTCCTTTCACTAAATCCAATCCATCACATTTTCTGGTTAGCATGCGTGATGATGCCGCATTTAGTTTGCAGTATTTTTAAGCACCGTCTATTCTTAACGGGATATGTAATATGATTCAAGTTGATGTAATGAACTAGACCATTAACAAAATGTCTTTCATTCTCTGCCTGGCTAATAACCATTTCCTCTGCATTTTATTATGGGACAGCTAGCAAAGGGAGCCAAAGTTTTTTATTTACTTAGAAAAAAAATAGTGACATTACATAGGATGTTTGGCAAAGTCAGGTCCAGCCTGACATTCTTACTGCTCTGCATTCGGCCAAAGGTGAGGGCTGGATGTAAGGAGATCCACGCTCCCTTACATTTCCAAATAACCCCTTGGCTTCTTTCCCTGTGCACTGTGAGTGCTTAGTATAATTTGACAATCAGTATGACTCATGCATGACTCTGGAAAGGTGTCTTTATTTTTTAAGGAACAGGAGTGACGTCTAAAGGAGAAAAAGGTATCTTGTTCATTTTTTTTTAAAAAGTGACTCATGTCATTGATATAAAGATGTCATGCTTTAAACGAGCGTTAAATAACTGTATAATTCAGTTAATGCCACTTTCTAAAATCACCACCATCACTACTGTGTCACAACCAACTCACCTTTCAGAGCAGAATGACCGTGACCTCTTGTTTTCTTTCACTTTGTAACTAAATATTTTCTTTCCTATTAGTACACAGGGCTGTCTCCAAAACGGATGGGACAGAGAAAGGAGTTTCACCTCTAGATTATGTCTGGAAGAGTCACCGAAACAAATATCCAGTCGAAACCCTCGGCGGGTCAGGTTAGGAAACCAGCCCGCAGAGAAGCTGAGCGACTTGCAAAATTCAGGTCTTCGGTGGTGTAGCCAAGTTGCTGCTTGGCCAACAGAAACCCATTGTTTGTTGTTAGCAGTTCTTTACCTAGTTAGAGAAACAGATTTTAGGGTTCCTAAAAAATATTTTTCTTGTCTTCCCCTTTCATATCAACAGACACGGAAAACTGATTTTCCTTAATGACCTGCTCGGTGTTGCCAAGTGGAATAGCAGATTCATTCCAGGATTTTTTTTTTTTTTAATTTATTTTGCATGTCAAAATGATCCCAGTTCTTAAAAATGGAAATCAGCAATGGTCCGCAGTACGATTAAAAGCATCAGCACAGACCTTCGTGGCTTTTTTTCTTTGTTGTTGTTAATCACTTAAAATGGATAATTAACTCTCAGGTTAGTCCCTGGAAACATCTGGTGAAGGCCATTCTTTTGGACTTTGATGTAAAAGTGGTTCCCAAGTGGATGCTTGCTGGGCTAGAAAAATTTTAACTTCCACCTCCTTTTATGTACCTTTTTACAGTGAGCCAAACAATAGTCATTCTTACTAGAAGTTCACTAACGCCATCTCCAATGACTCGGACAGTCATGAAGCAGATTCTTCATGAGCCGTGAACGTAACTTCCGGACTGTATTCTTGCCCAGAAGAAACATGGTTATGTCACTAATTTGATAGAACAGTTGTTGAAAAACCAAAATCCTGCGGAGTAAACATGATGATCTCTTTTTCCCAAATGATCCATGAGTCAGGCGGCAGCCCGTGTAGCAAGTAGAGGGGAGCTCTGAGGCGTTGTACGAAATGGAAGGTTTTCCTAGGAAGGAGAGTGGGGCAAGGAAAGTTGGGGGCGAAATAAAAAGGATTGCTCCAGGCTGGGTCACTGTCCTTCAGGGGGAAGGGGCACAGGGTCTTATCGATCAACTCATCTTCCTCTGGGCAAAGGAGAAGGCCCATGTGACAGATTACCCTGTTGGTGCTTATCAGAAGATTCCTGACTGATCTGTTCAAACAACCTTTCTGGGCAGGGTTGAAATGGCAATCAGGTTAGGTGTGGGGACTCAGCCTCTGTGACACTATTTCATTTAACATAGTAATTTTTTTTTTTAAGATTTTATTTATTTATTTGACAGAGATCACAAGTAGGCAGAGAGGCAGACAGAGATAGAGGGGGAAGCAGGCTCCCTGCTGAGCAGAGATCCCAATGTGGGGCTCCATCCCAGGACCCTGGGATCATGACCTGAGCCGACGGCAGAGGCTTTAACCCCCTGAGCCACCCAGGTGCCCCGTAACATAGTAATTCTTGAAACACAACTTTAAAATAATACTAAGAAATCTAGGATGAACTTGGCTCAATTACTGGAGTCACTGCCCCTGACCCTGCCCCTTTGCTCCTGTTACCCCCTCCCCCCGATTTTATGTAGGCTTTCATGCCCCCACATGCCGGTGGGCTGTGCAAATCATGCTTAAAAGGACCAGCACCACTGGGAAGTTCGCTAGAAATGCAAAGTTAAGAGCCCTATCCCTTAAGGCTCACTGCTTTCTGGGAAGAACTCGGAAATATGTTTTTGTAAGCTCCCCACGTAACACTGCTGCACACTTGGGCTCAAGAAATATTGCTTTTCTGGGGGTTGATTGTCTTTGGTCCATTGATGGTTGTTGTCTTTGCTAGTAATTGGCTTGGGAAGCCCTTGGAGCCCAAACCTGGCTGATCTGACCTAAAGGGATTTTTTTTTTTTCCTTTGGGGTTGCTAGGAAAACTTTTTAGCTATTTAAGGGGGCAAAAACAAAAGATGAACTTCACCCGCCCCATCTTTGGACCATGGGATGTGAGAATATGATGCGTGGGGCCGCTGTAGCCATCTTCTGATGAGGTAGGTCACATACAGATGGTATAAAACAGAAATATGGGAAGACCCTGCATTAATGAAATCTGGTCACCCTAACTCAGGAGTTAAAAAAAAAAAAACTGCTTAAAGGATTTTAGGTTTAGATTTCTTGTTTATTTGCTCATTTGTTTCTCGTAGCCAATAACTTCTAGGTACACTTGAATGCACAAGGTCATTTATGGCATTTTTAAGTTGGTCTTGTGGCTCATGTGACTGTCCTTTAAGGTAGAGACTGAGGGTAAGACCCCAGCTCCTTTTGTATCACTTCTGTTTGGAACATGCTTTTTCAAAATGTTAGTAAAGTGTAATTTTGAGAAATTCTTTACAGTTACGTTTACCCTTTCTCCCCAGTGCTAATTGGCATACAAATAGTAGCTCTCCTTCTGTTAATGTTCCTGGGTAGGAACATCAATATCATTATTGACTTGTTTAATTATTAACCTGTTTAAATTATTTAATCTATCTTCTATCTGGTCCCGAGAGGGTAGATCCATATGGGAGGAAAATGTGCGCTGTATCTAAGGCTGAAAAATCTTCTGCAAGTGTTGCACTCTTTACATAACATCCCCCGCTCACTCCTCAGAAGAGCTGCTTCCTTTTTGCTGATTATTCTCATGTCCAGATAGCATTTACATAATCGGTTCCTGAGAAACTGCTTTACAAAATATTTTGGAAATAGTTCCAAGTTATGTGTATATACTTACATAGACCCATGTATTCCGTAGTTCAGATTTTCTGTGTTGTGAAATCTTTTTTCAACTTTTTCATAATATATCCCTCTGTATTTCCCCTTGCAAATCTCTCCAGCCTCAGTGCTGTTATTTTCAGGTGAAGAATGCTATCTTTATATATTTGTGAAATATGTTATTTGTAGAGAGCAATCTCTAAAACTGTGCTTTCATATTTAAATATAGCTCCTGGATACATAGCAGTACTGCCATGTGTAGTCTGTAAGATTTAACTATTTACCTGTATTTTTAATTGATAAAATAGGATGGAAAATTATTATTTATAAATGGCCATTTAATATGCATTTTTACGTGTTTTAGTAATTGATTTATAGCTTAATAGAATGGTGCTTTCTGGAAGGCAGCTATGCTCACCACTATACCACCAACGCAGAATGGTGCTTTCTGGAAGGTTTCAATCCTTGAGCTGTGTTGAGACATGCTTTATGATCTAGTATATGGTTGTTTTTTATAATCGTATGTGAGCTTCCAGAAAATATGTGTATCTGGAAAAATTTCTCCAAATATTGCAAATATTCCTTGTTTGGCAAATTCCTGTCTGTCCTTCAAGATTCAGCGCTAGTACCTCCTCCTCAGAGAAGGCTGTCCTGATGGTTTCAGGTAGAATTAGCTACTCCTTCATCGGGGTTCTTCCTATAATATTACTTTGCCAATAAATTTCCATGTATACACTTATTAGATCACAAGATCCTAAATCAAAATTACCTTCTAATTTATCTCTAGTACTCGATCTAATCTTATGACTGTGCCATTATCACATAACAGGCACCCAGGAGATACTTCCAGAAGGAAGGGAAGGAGGGAAGAAAGAAGGAAAGAGGAAGAAGGGTGGGGGAAGAGACAGAAGAAGAAGAGGGATGGGAGAAAGGAAGAAAGGAAGGAAGAGAAAGAAAGAAAAGGAAGAAGTAGAAAGAAGAAAGAAAAGAAAGAAAGGGAAGAGAGGGAACAAAAGAAAGAGGGAAGGAAGGGGAAAGTGAACAATAAGATGGTAATACATTGGAGTTAATCATATGCTCAGGATTCTGCAAGTTTGGTTTCTATAGTTAGACAATGCTGTCACCCAGACAAAAAAAATCAACGCAAGGTTACTAAATAAAGAATGCACAATTTGAAAAGAAGAAATAATTATAGCTAACACTTTTGTGGTGTTTCTCTGAACCAGACACTTTCCTAAGCTCTATATTGGGTGTATGGGGGGCTGGGAGTAGGAGGGTGTAAACTCATTTAATGCTCATAATAGCCCTGTAAGGTGGATACTATTATTTATCATTTCTGTTTTTCAGAGGCTGAGATTAAAACACTAAAATGTCAGCTGCCTCACCCAGGATCAGCAGCTCAAGAGTAGTTAGCAGAGCTGTGGTTTCTACCCCAGCATTCTTGTTCTGGAACCTGTGGTTCGAACCCCACACTATTCTACCTCAATAAGTACAAATGGGGAAAGCTTAGTTTTTAGCATTTTTGGGCGGGGGGAGCAGAAGGAGCAAAACTTGAAAAACATAAGGCAGCCTTGCCTCCTAGCCCTGGAGTTGGGTTTCCAGAGCTCGGGGTCCCAGCTGACGTTCTGGCCTGTGCTCCCCATGGGCAAGCTCAGGAGTCCTAACTCACATGTCTGGGCTCCATCTGGATGCTGGAGACAAGGCATTTGTTCCCTGCCCTAGGAGCTTCCGGGATTAGTGAGAGAGTGTCTGAAAGCTCTTTAGGTTCCTAAGAAGGAATAAGATGTAGGTAGTAAAGGGGATTTGACATCTGCCTGTCCTAATCCTTTAAAAATTAGACAGGGAGTATAAACTCTCCCTCAGCCCTAGGCTGCTTCCATGCCAGGTCACGGTGAAAATGGCCCTACCCAGAGCAAACTGTGCCCCTGTCATATTCTAAGCACCTACTATGTGTCTAAATTATTTTAGTTTGGGAAGCCAGGGAGATTGTTGTATTCTTTTAACAGTTAGCAGGAGAACTTTTCTTAAATGCAGAAGGACTTGCGTGGGAAAATTCCTTACTGAGCATACTTAGGGTTGAAGCTGGAAGCTGGGTGTGGGGAAGCTGTTCTTAGGAGAGCAGAGGAAGGGGAGGCCAAGGTCAGCGTGCGCAGGTGTGCTCCTGGGTATCTGGACACAGAGAAGCTGGACCACCACTGTAGGACGTAGCCCCTCTGTCACTCCCTCAAATATAAGACGCTGTCACATGATACTGGAGTGAGTAGCGTTCTTGTGGAGACCCACGTAAGGACTGAGTTTGAGCTCAGTACGATACAGGCACAGAGTAGTGACCCTAGGTTTGGACAGAGCTGAGCCAGAAAGGGAATTCACAGACATCTCAGGGTGGCTTTACGACTTCCTCAGATTGTCCACAGGAGGGTCACAGCAATCCTCCATGAACCCAAGGACAGAGAATCCCAGCTGACATCTCGCGTAAGGTTCATGAAGCAAGAAGGCAAGATGGTGCCAAAAAATAGGGATGATCTCTAGAAGCATTTTCTGCCTGATGTCTTGAGAGACAGTCTTTAGTCTCTGAACGAGACCCCTCATCTTCATGTAACCAAACTTCTGCAGGCCTTACCTGTCTGATGGGACAGAGAAGAGACAATAACCAGCCATAGCCTGGTTTCAGGCACTTCTGGGAGGCCCTGAGATGTGTCTCATGTGTCCACAGGATCCAAGCAGCTCGCTCAGGCCCTTCCATGGCTTTGTTGGGGACCAGATGGACTCTGACTTGTCCAGTGGGCTGTCTACTGCCACAATCCAGGCCCTATTGCTCTCTGACACCACACTACTGAAGCTGAGTTTGGGTTCCCCCTAACACTACAGTCTTAATGGAATAACTTTTTATTGTTTTGTTTTTCTTTATGTGCCTTCCCACCCCCTCAACCTTCTGTAGGAATGGGACAGACTCTAAAGGGAGAACCAGCGGTCCTTGAAAACTCTCTTCCCATTGGTTGACTAATGCTTTGATAAACCTTGGTAGTGGAAAGTGCCTTTTCTCTATTTCTGGTTCTTAAAAAGAGGCATTTCCCCAAGCATAGGACACCTCTTGCCTATCACCTTGCTTATCACCACTTCTGCCTTCATTGTTGGCTTGGGAAATCAGCATGATTAATTTGATCAGTAACTTTTGGGAAAAGAGTGAGAATATTAGGTCCAGCTTCATCTTTATTCTTTCTCTTGGGATAAGCTTCCTACAAGGAGTAGAAGATGTCCTCCTTCTCCAGGGGTGGGCTGGAGGGTGGAGGGGAGGCTGCGTGGTCACAGTGTCACAGACACGGGTCACAGTCCCATGTGGTCACAGCTGGGGGGAAAGATCGGCATCATTCTGGGGCCAAGTATTATCAAGCCTGTTTGGTGTCAAAACCTAAAGCCACGTTCTCTTATCCCTAAGCCTTTGATGGATTGTTTTTTAGGGGGCATACACTTGCCAGGGAGTGAAGGATTATCAGAGCAGAGGGAAGGGTCGAATTCTCTTCGCTGAGTCCATCTGTGATGGTCTGAACATGCTGGGTAGTCACTTCATTGACAGAAAGGAGCAGGTGGTTTCAAAAGCCACTGATGACATAGAGTCCATCAAACATGAAGGCTCCTTAAGGAAATAGAGAAACAGGAAGGAGCAGGGAGCTGCTGGGTCAGACTGGGTTTAAGATCTCAAAGCCATGGGTGTTACAGAGGTTGGGGGCCTAGTGGTTACAGCAGGGCCAGCCATGAGTAGGTCATCAGAGGCCTGATGGAAGCTGCCTTTTTTTTTCTTTTTTAATGTCCTTGGGGAGGGGTTCGTGGGCACTCATGACCGCAGCCACACTGAGCTGATCACACATAAGCGGGAGCTTTTCTTCATTTATGCATTCACTTGACAATCACTTATTAAGCACGTCATGTGTGCTAGGCACGCGGATGGTAAAGACAAGTAAGAACACTGAGCAGAAGGCACCAGTGCTGGCTGAAGATCACACGGTCATTTCACTCTTTATTTGTGTGTCGTGCCAACCGGATGAAGAAAGGCCAATGGTTGCATTATTTTAGCGTGAACAAGGTCACCTGCTGAACAAGGTCACCAATGGTGCCAGCTGTGTTTGCGCAGGCTCTCCCAAAGGCAACGCTGTAAGTGATGTGTCGGAAACATGGGAAAGGAGTCTTGAGACAGAGCTTGGGAATTACCTTGATACAGAGAATTAGCAATTACAACACGGGGACCAACGCTTCGTCTTTCTTCTCAAAAGCTCCAAGCTGTAATTTGATCCTGACTAGAAATTTAGAGGAGTATGGTCTTCTAGAAGCTTCTCAACAACTTATTTTGTCCCCAGGTCATTCATTCTTTCATTCATTCACTCATTTAAGAGCGAGAACCCGAGCAGGGGGAGGAGCAGACAGTGAAAGAACCTCAGACAGGCTCTGCCCTGAGCTCAGAGCCGAGATCATGACCTGAGCCGCAACCAAGAGCTGGACCTGCCATCCGCTGCCAGCACTCCTCCCCGTGCTCCTGCCCCAGACTGTATGTTGGAAATTAAAACCGCAGTTGTCACTTTCGATGCGCGGCTGCACCAGCCGTGAGATTTGTTTCCAGACAAACTTTCAAATAATGGTTTTGTTTTCGCTGCTTCCTGGGGGACTTGGGCTTGACTCCTTTTTCGTCAGTTGTTCTGCCATTACCGGCACCTAGACCCATGCATACCTCAGGCTCCCTCCAAGTGTTCTACGGAGCACTAGTCCTTGATACTCTCCGTCAGAGTGAAGCTCCGCAGCCCCACTGTTTCGGGAGCACCGCCTGCCAGCGTGCTCTCTTCGGGGCCAGAAAAGGACGTTCTCTGGAAACCTCGAGTTGGAGACATCTGCTCCAAACTGTATTTCATC
>RCUC01069470.1:0-16288 GCA_003697995.1 Taxidea taxus jeffersonii | reverse complement strand
TCATTTAATTTGTTCTTCTTAAATTGGAATGAAGTCCACAGGCTTGGTTAGATTAAGGTTAAATATTCCAAAGAGAATATTTTATATGATGATGGGCCAATCAATTTTTTTAAGATTTTATTTATTCATTTGACAGAGAGAGAGAGCAAGCACAAGCAGGGGTAGCAACAGAGGAAGAGGGAGAAGCAGGCTCTCTGCCAAGCAGGGAGCCTGATGTGGCTTGACCCCAGAACCCTAGGATCATGACTTGAGCCGAAGACAGACACTTAACCAACTGAGCCACCTAGGCACCCCGTGCCAATCAATTCTGACCAAATGATGGTTGTTGCAAGAGCTCTCATTGAGAAAGAGTCCAAGACTCTGTGGAAGCGCAGCAAATATTGGTGCCAAGATGGATTTGTTGTTGGTATTGTTGGGAGTGAAATTTCATACTTAGGAAGAAGGAAGAATATTTTAAAAATTGGAATAATTGTGGATTCACATACAGTAATAGTCGTGTGTGTGTGTGTGTGTGTGTGTGTGTGTGTTGTGTCTATATGTGTATTTAGTTCAATACTATTTTATCAAAAGATAGGTTGATATGTCCACCGTCCCAGTAAAAATGTACAGATGCATTACAACAAAGATGTTGCCCTTTTATAATTGCCTCCTTTCATCCCTAAAACCTGGCAAATATTAACTGTCCTTCTTTTCTAAAGTTTTGTCATTTCAAAAATGTTACAAAAATGGAATTTTATGTTATGCAGCTTTGAGGGGTTAGCTTTTTTTTTATCCAGCATAATTACCTGGAGATTCGTCCAAGTTATCGCATATGTAGTTTGTTCATTTTAAAAATATATATATTTATTTATTTATGTTAGAGAGAGAGAGAGAGTGCATGAGTGGGGAGAGGGACAGAGGTAGAGAATCTTCAAGCAAACGCCCTACTGACTATAGAGCCTGATGTGGGCTCTATCTCACGACCCATGAGATCACGACCTAAGCCAAAACCAAGGGGTGGATGCTCAACCAACTGAACTACCCAGGCACCCCAGTTTGTCCCTTTTTATTGCTGAGTAGAGTTCAATGATATGGATGCACCACAGTTTGTTTAACCGTTTACCTACTGAAGGACATCTAGGCTGATTCTAGTTTTTGGGTATTACGAATAATGCTGCTATGAGCTTGATAATTGATAAATGATTCCATTTCTCTGCATTCTTACCAGTATTTGGTAAGGTATTGTCACCTTTTGTTATTTCAGCAATTCTTATATGTGTGAAGTAATATCTCATTGTGACCTCAGTTTGCATTTCCCTGATAGCTAGTGATGCTGCACCTCTTTCCATGTGCTTATTTGCCATCTATATGTACTGTTCAGTAACATAATCATTTATTTGTTTTACCCATTTTCTTATTGGATTTTTTTGTTTACTTTTGAGTTTTGAGCATTCTTTATATATATTCTAGATACTAGTTCTTTGTCATTTATGTTGTTTACAAATGTTCTCTCCCAGTCTGTATCTTTTCTTCTCATCCCTTTCACCTAGACTTTTGCAAAACAAAAGTTTTTAATTTTAATGTTGCCCAATTTACCATTGTTTTTCCTTTTATGGTTTGTGGCTTTTGTCTAGCCTTAGATCCTAAAGTTTTTCTCCTATACCTTCTTTCCTAAGAATTTTGTAGTTTTATGTTTTACTTTTTTTTGTTGAGAGAGAGACAGAGAGTGTTAAGGCAGGTCAGGGAGGGAGGTGGTGAGAACGGAGAGAGAGGGTGAGAGAGAGAAACCTAAGCAAGTTCCAACCCAGCACAGAGCCTCATGTGGGGTTTGATTTCACAACCATAAGAACAGGACCTGAACCAAAATCAAGAGTCAAATGCTTAACTGACTGACTCATCTCAGACATCCCTATATTATGGGTTTTGGTTTGCTAATATTCTTTAGTGGTTTTTTAGTCTAAGTTCAGAAAAGTTATTGGTGGGTAGTTTTTTTTTTTTTTTCTCTACTGTCTCATTTTGCATCAGGATAATATTGGTCTCCTAAAATGAATTCAGAAATATTCCCTTCTTTTCTTTTTTCTGGAAGTGATTATATAAACTGCTGTTAATTCTCCTTTAAGTGTCTGATAAAATTCTCCAGTGGAACCATCTGGACCTGGAGGATTCTTTTTCAGGAGTTTTTAAATTATGAATTCAATTACTTCAGTGGTTATAGGGCTATGCAGATTATCTATTTCATAGTGGCTGATTTTTTACTTTGTGTGTTTGAGGAACTACATTTTTTTTCTAAGTTGTTGAATTTATAAGGACAAAGTTATTAAAGTATTCCTTCATTTTCTTTTTCATGGCTGTCTAATCTGTAATGATATCACCATTTCAGTCCTGATATTGGTGATTGGTGTCTTCTCTCTTTTTATTTTTGTCAATCTTACTAGAGGTTTATCATTTTTATTGATTTTTTAAAAGAATCAGCTTTTTCTTCACATTGATTTTCTGTTTGTTTTCCTACTTTCAACTTCATTGATTTATTTATTATGTCCTTCTTCTGGTTGCTTTGGGTTTATTTTGATCTTCTGTCTTCTTGTTTGTTGAGGTCAGAATTTAGGTTTTGATTTGAGATCTTTCCTAATAGTTTCCAATAGTGCATCTCATGTTATAAGTTAAGCTTCTCAGCACTGTTTTATCTACATTCCACATATGTAGATGTGTTGTCTTTTCATTTTCATTAAGTTGCATGTAATTTTTTTAATTTCCTTTCAAACTTCCTCTTTGACCCATGGAATGTTTGGAAGAGTATTGTTTAATTTCCATGGCTCTGAAGACTTTCTTATTGTCTTTCTGTTTTTTATTTGTATTTTTTTTTAAGATTTTATTTATTTATTTGATAGACAGAGATCACAAATAGGCAGAGAGGCAGAGAGAGAGAGGAGGAAGCAGGCTGTCCGCAGAGCAGAGAGCCCGATGCGGGGCTCGATCCCACGACCCCGGGATCATGACCGGAGCCGAAGGCAGCGGCTTTAACCCGCTGAGCCACCCAGGCGCCCCTTTCTATTTTTAATTTGATTCCAAAATGATCAGAGAACACCCTGTCTTATTTCACATTTTAATTTGTTACAATTTAATTTATGGTCTTCATCAGTCTTCCAAGAGTACTAGTGAAAATGTGTATTCTTCTATTGTTGTGTGGAATGTTCTATAAATATTAGAGTCTGTCGGTTGATTGTCTGTTCAGATCTTTTATGTTCTTGCTGATTTTCTGTGTGATAGCTCTACTAGTTGCTGAGAGGGAGTGTTGAAGTCCCCAACTATTACTGTATATTTACCTATTTCTCCTTTCAGCTCTTTTATATTTTTTTCTGATTATCATTCTTCTGTTTCTTTTTTTTCTTATCTTCCTATGGATTGCTTTAATGATTTGGGGGGCTTCTGTGTCGGTTTATTCATAGTGTTTTTAGTATATTTCTTTGTACAGTTTTCATATAGGTATTACAATACACATATGTGACATACATTTATGGTAATAAGGTTGTACTATTTCCAGTAAAGTAAGGCAATCTCGTTTCTATTTAATTCCCTTTACCTTCCTCACTTTACATATCATTGTCTTGATCAGATGTCAAAGTTTATGTTTCAGTCACCAAATAGAGTTTCTAAAACTCCTGAGGAGAAGAATAATCTATTATATGTCCCTGTATTTTTGCTTTTCTTTATTATTCCTTCTTCTTGATGCTCCAAGATTCTTTCATCCTTGACCTTCTGTCTGAAGAAATGTCTATAGCTAGTTTTTTCTGAGAGCTCTCCTAGGAAAAAATTCTTTTAGCCTTTCTTTGTCTGACAATATTTTTATTTCTTCTTAATTATTGAAAAGTAGTTTCATTAGACATAACATTCATAGTTAACAGTCTTTTCTTTCAGCACTAGAAAAATGCACCTCTTCCTTCTGCCTACATGGTTTCAGATGAAAAGCCCACCATCATTTGAATTGATGTTTCTCTGTAAGTAATGTGTCTCTGGCTGCTTTCAAGATTTTTTTCCCTTGTCTTTAGTTTATGAATGTTTAATTATGATTTGTCTTAACTTGTTTCATTCTGTTTATAATTTATTCAGCTTGTTAGATCTGTAGGTTTGTATTTTTCACCATATTTGGGAAGTTTCCAGCCACCATTTCTTCAAATACAAACATGCCTTGGAGATACTGTGGGTCTAGTTAAAGCAAATATTGCAAGAAAGTAAGTCAAATAAATTTTCCCCAATGCATATAAAACTTATGTTTACACTATACTATAGTCTATTAAGTGTGCAGTGACATCATGTCTAAAAAAACAATATACATACTTCAATTTTAAAATGCCTGATTGCTAAAAATAAAGTAAAATAAAAGTGCTTTATTGTTAAAAAATGCTGATCATCATCTGAGCTTTCATTGAGTCATAATCTTTGTGCCGGTGGAGAGTCTTGCTCCATGTTGCTGGCTGCTGACCAGTGAGTATGGTAGTTGTTCAAGGTTGGGATGGCTGTGGCCATTTCTTAAAATCAGGCAACAATTGCTGCGTATTGACTCTTCCTCGTATGAGTTCTCTGTAGATCCCATGCTGCCTGATAACATTTTACCCACAGTAGAACTTCTTTCAAAATTGGAGTCAATCCTTTCAAACCTCACTGCTGCTTTAGCAACTAAGTTTGTGTGATATTCTCAGTCCTTTGTTGTCCTTTCATTAATCTTCACAGCATCTTCACCAGCAGTAGATCCTAGCTCAAGAAACCACTTTGTTTGCTCATCCATAAAAAGGAACTCCTCATCCGCTGAAGTTTGATCATGAGATCGCAGCCATTCGGCCATATCTTCAGGCTCCGCTTCTAATTCCAGTTCTCTTGCTAATTTCACCACATCTGCAATTACTTCTTCCACTGGTCTTCAACCTCTAATTTGTAAAAAACACAGTATCTGTGAAGTGCAATAAAGTGAGACGCAATAAAACAGGGGAGTGCCCGTACTCTTCCAGCACACTCTCTTTTCTCCCTCTGGAAATCCAATCATATGCATATACAACTTTATAAAAATATTGCCCCACAGATCCCTGAGCCCCTGTTCAATTTTTTGTCAGTCTATCTTCTATTGAGATTGGATAAATTCTATTGATCTGTCCTCAAGTTTACTATCTTTTTTTCCTCCATCCTACTATTGAGACTATCCAGCAAGGTTTTTTCTCTTATTATATTTTTCAATTTCCACAATTTCCACTTGGTGTTTGTTTATAACTTCTATTCCTGGTGGAGATTTTCTATTTTTTCATGGTGCATGGATCTCTTCATGTTGCTGGAGAGATTACTGTTGAATCCCATGGGGAGGAATGAGCCTACCTGGGATGGTTTCTGCTGCCAGGTTGGGTGACAGGAAACAACAGGCCAGGGTCACTTTCTTCCATGGGTGAGGATGTGAGATCCCCTGTCACTGTGCTGTTTTCTAGTCTTGGGGTCTTAATCAGTTTACCTTATTCCTATCACTTTCCAGCAACCTCTTTTGGTCGTCTCTGGTGCTGTTTCCAGAGATGACAGTTACGGTTAGCGTGGGGGAGTGAAGAGAAGCTCATCCATGCTGTCTTGTCTAGAGAGGAAGTCAGAAGAGACTGTTTTTTATGGCTTTTTGTTTCCAAAGCAAGGGTTCATAACCTGAAGTTGTATTTTGTGTTTTTGTGTGCATTTGCCTTTCTCTGTATCCTGGAGCTTTCATATGTGTATCAAAGGAGACTGTGATAAAAAGGGTCAAACCCTGCTTTTACTGTGGCCTCATTTCCAGGGCCTGCTGTCCAGCCACACCAGCTATGTCTAGGTTAAGAGTGTCCATGAAAGGGCTCAGCAAGGCTCTTGGTTTCCCTGCCTCCTTCCCACCCGTGAAAACCAGAGCCTCAGGGTCTGCGTATCTGTCAGAACCCTGACCTTAGCAGCCTCTAGAATAGAAGTTTTACAAGGGCAGCATCTGTGGCTGGCACAGAGAAGTTGCTTGGTAAACATTTGTGTGAATAATAGTCTCAGAGATAAAGTAGCCTGATAATATCCCCAAAACTTCCTTCTGAGCCTACAGCAACTCATTATAACCCTTTGGGGGAAGGGAGACTGTTCAATATGGGGTGAAAGCCTTATGGAGAAGACCTTACTCAACTGAGACCTTCCTAGGGTACTCTTGATAAGACAGAATTCCTCAGACGAGTTCAGACCTGAGCAAGGAGAGAGGAAGGACCAGATACGGGGTGTACCCCATAAAATAGCTTACAAGGACCAACCATGATGCCAAACACATCTTTCTGAGACAGATGAGGACATGCATCCATTCCTCACCAACCCCCTCATTACACCTAAACTTTTCTAGAAATTGCCATCAGCATACCATCCCCACTAGGCAGACAGTATGTGATTTTCACTCAACTCCACAGCCAGAGAGAGGAGGAAGGCTTTACAAAAAAGGGCCAGATGCCTTTGCAGCTCTCCACTACCATCACCACGACATGGATGATTGGGAATCACACAGTTAACTTGAAAGCTTCGTTCAGCTGCATTTCCTCTACTCAACATGGCAATTGCTTTGCTCATTTTTCCTTTACCTTTGACTTCAGTACACATGAACAAAAACATAATGATATAAGAAGGGGAAAAGAGAACATGCATTTTTCTAAGCTGCCTAGAGTCTGACAATTGTTTAAATGTGTATGTACATTTAACAAATGGCAGATTATGCCATTAGCTTATCTTCAGCATAATAAAAAAACTCCCATTCAGGAACCAAAGTCTCCTAATGGTTTATTGAAATGGTTCCCTCTTGCAACGTATCATCACTGTACTTTACGATAAGGAGAGAAGTATGTTCCAATACAACTTCAGATAATGCCAAATACACAGACTTGCAAGAGAAATAGCTCACTAGGGAAATAGAGAGAAGTGAAGAAAATGTATTGAGTGAGAGACGCTAACTAGACCTCTAGTAACTGAAGTAAACAACGACCCATATAGGATGTCGGATTCTCCTCAGTGGTCAAAAACACTCAGGAGGGGGCTGAGTAGAGAGGAGCCACATTTCAATGTGTTTTAGTTAATTTAACACCCCCATAGAATTATTAGTCTATGCAGGAGATACAATTAAAGCTTTCTCAAAAAATTCTTTACATGGCAAAGAAAGCATGCACCTCAGTGAGACAGTTCAGGGATCACTTGGATGGGGCTTAAAAGACACACATAGCATAGTGCACACCCATGTCATGCTTGGAAGGTGCTAGAGAGCCCCCAGGAACTTGATGCAACTGATTAGACTGGTTCTTCACCAACTGCTTATCCCTTCCCTGTGAAACTTTAATTTATGTAGTCTTCTTCTGGATTTATCTTTTTTCCCCTTTGGAATTTTCAAACCAGGGGGGTTTGAGAATTTGGAATCAAATACACTAGAATTGCAAATCACTTCAAATTGTTTCCTACTGACTCCAAGTGGTAAATCAAGAAGGTTCTAAGTATTCAGATGGGGGAACGAAGAAAAAAAAACAAAACCCAAAAAACTACTCGGTATGTGCTCTGAGCCATCTGGCAACCCAAATCTGATCTTCCTCTGTTTCTACATCTCAAGGGATGGCACTCCCCCAAACACAGGTTATCCTATGGGAATCTGAGAGTCATCTTCATCCTCCTTTCCCTTCCTTTGACTGTTTCTAGTCAGTCACTGAGCCCTGCTGGTTGTACCTCCTAAGAGCTCTTCCGTCTGTCTAGGTCGCCTTACCCCCACCGCTGCCTGGCCCCTCCAGTCACCTTCATCTCCACAGGAAGTAGTCTTGGGACTGGTCTCTGCTGTGATCACTCTCACAACCTCCTAATCCATCCATTAAGACACAAAATTGATTCTATTGCTCTTTTCTTTACAACCTTCAATGGCCTCCTCCTACCCTTTCTTAGGATGGCCTCCAGGTTCTGCATGACTTTGTCTTGCCCCTTCTCAATACCATTTCATGACTCAGGGTTCATTCTTGGTGCTGCCATAGCCTTCTCATGGATCTGTGCCCCTGGGGAGTTAACTCTTCAGCAGCCCCAATTGTGTGTACAATTAACAAAAGTGGGGGGCAACACTGCAAGATTGGGGTAACCACTCTCTACACAAACTCTAACTCTTCAGTCTCATTATCCTGCTTGAGTTTCCTGAATCTATCATGACTTTTACCCCCTGAGGACATTTGCATGTTCTGTTCTGTTGCCTGGGATGCTAGTGCTGACTCTTTAAGGTCTCATCTTTTTTTTTTTTTTAATTTTTATTTAAACATATAATGTAACCCCACCACCCTCTCCCAACCTCCCCCCCCACCCCCCTCAGTTTGTTTTATGACATCAAGAGTCTCTTTTGGTTTGTCTCCCTCCCTAAGGTCTCATCTTAAATACCTGCCCCAGAGCAGGTCCAGGGCCCCCGCTTTCCACTCCTTCCTATTCTTCTCTTCTGAACTCTTCTCGCACTTGTGCTTTAAAAATTAAGTGAGACATTATTTGTGTGGTGAACTGGTTTTACAGGGTCTCTGCCATTAGAACAGAAGTCACATGAGTGTGGGACAGCCATCTGCCATGCTCCTGGCTCTTTGTCTTACAGGAGCTCAAGATTTGCCCAATGAATAAATTATCTGGGGGAAAAAAGGTTAGAAATGGTTCACAAGGAAACCTCCAAGGAATGCAATCTTGAAGGTATGTTGGTGAAAAAGTGATGATGAATGAGAATTAATTGCGTGCTGTCTTTTAACTAATATGTAAAAAGTTATCATTAGCGTTTAGTAGGAGTCCTTATTATATTTTTAGTGAGCTCCAGCATATTTACACAGGCTTTAAGGGACTCTGAAAGATTCACATCCTTGAATTTTTCTTTATTTAGTTTCCTTGTCTATGCCCTCTATTTCTCTCTGCAGAGACTGAGTGGTATCAGTGCTGGCTTAATAGTTGAGGAGTTTTTCCAAAATCCTGATGGCCTTGTCCACCACCCCACCCTACCCCAAGATTCTGATGTCATCACTGGGGCTGGGCAGGTCCCCACCAGCCTCAGATAAGAAAAACACTGACTGAGACCCCATACAAGGCGTAAACAACTCTTCAGTGAAATGCCCTATGTAAGGAAGTTGGAAGTTCTTTCATTTTTAAATACATTTTCTTTAGGATTTGATGGACCCTTGAAGCATCATGCTTCCTTAAAAAGTATTTCACACTGGAGTCAAATGTGCTCTCCTCATTGTCTAAAACAACCAAGAACCAATATGGGCTTGGAACAGTGGAGACATTCGGGCTGACTTCAACTAAGTTTCCTGAAATATCTGCCCCATAACCCAATCTAGGAGTAGGGGGCTCCCTGGCCCCCCAAAGTGACACTGCCAGCTTCCAGGGCCAATTTCTCACCTGCTGAGACACCTACTGCCACCATCTACCACCCTCCCCAGCTAAGAAAGGAAGCTGTTTGCTCACGTTCCTCTTCCACATTTCCTTCTTTCCTCTAGCTCTCCTTTTTCCTCCCTTCTCTTTTTTCTACTTCCATTTCGTCTTAGTCAAGGATGTGCCTTTTGAAGACCTGTTCTTTTCCTGTAACAGCCACAAATACACACACACATGCTATCAAGTCAAACTCACGTACACACACACCCCTAGAAGCCCCTAATCAGGGAAGAGGGCAAAGAATAGGTACATCAAGTCCTCCAAATGTAATTAAAAGTGTCATTTTCACCCAGGACCTCTCAGCATTGCTTCTGTCCCCTTGCTTCTAGACGAGGATGTCCTCCACATGCTCTGTGACCTTTCTGAGTGGCCCTTCAGTGTATCAAGGCCTCCTAGTGTGTGTGGGGCATACTCATGATGTTTCTGGCATATTCCAAATGTCAGTCTACTCTTGTTTTGAGAATAAAAATTCAAATGCAAATGTGATTTTGTAAGTAATCATCTTAAGGATTAGGGTCAATAGTGGAAAAAATATAATTACAAGGACTAGAATAAAGGAAAATGTGGTTGGTAAGGGTCCGGGGCATGTAGCCATGAGATAGAAAGTCAAACTTGCTGCATCTTGGCTCTCATGCATGTGTTGCCAGGAGCCACTGCTCTTCCATAGCATTGTGCACTTTGCTATAGGTTAAAAGGGATTCGTATTTATTACAAACCTTGCATATAAGGATGGTTTAGAAAATGATCACTGAAGAGATACCAGAGAGAGGAGAAGCCACAGATAAGCAAATCTGAGCCAATAAAATACACCTTTGCCTTTTGGTAACACAGTGGGTTGTATGGATACAATTTCCCATATTATCCATTCTACATGGTGTTTTTTTATTCTTTCTGGAATAGGAGAGTTCAGGCCCCAAATAGTATGCTTTTTGCAAAACCTCAATTTAAGAAGATTGACCAAACCGACGCCTACCAAAAAGGCATGTCTCATGGCTAAAAAGTGAAGTATTGGAACCAATGAAAAAATAGAGTTCATTGGAAGCAATGAAAAGGTTTCTCAGATCCTTGCTGGATATTCATTCATTCATTTATTTATGGAGTGCTCGTGCTGTAACGTTGCTGGGTTCGGTGCTAGAACAGTTCAGATAAGACAGCTGCACGAATTCCAGTTTCTACCGCAAGATGGCAGAACTGAGAGGTGAGCAGGTTGCTGGGAGGTCCTGGAGGAGGTGGAGGTTATCCAGCCCAATTAGATTGCTCCATTCCCTGGAGACGTCTAACCCTACTCTCATGTGCTGAGCACGGTGCCTGGCCGGCTCCTACTGAACTAAGGAGAGATTATTCTCGCGCTGTTCTCTTGACAGTGCTTGGGACATGTGGCACAGTGGTTAAGGGTGAGCACTGTGGAGCCAGAGAGCGGGGTCTGAATGATGCCTCAGCATCGTAAGCTTGATTCCGTTAAGTTTGTTGTTTTACAATTTCTCTCTCTGGGGACACCTGGGCGGCTCACTCAGCTAAGTGGCTGCCTCCGGCTCAGGTCATGATCCTGGAGTCTTTGGATGGAGGATGGACCCTCCCCCCCATCTATCTCAGGCTCCCTGCTCCACCTGGAGTCTGCTTCTCCCTCTCTCTGCCTCTTCCCCTGCTCGTGCTCGCTCTGTCTCTCTCGGTCATTCATTCTCTCTCTTTCTCTCAAATAAATAAATAAATACATCTTTTAAAAAAGAAAAAAAAAAAAAAGAAAAGTTCTCTGTATACTCAGAGTTCCTCATCTACATAATCAAAATGGTGGTGCCAAATCCATAGGATTTTTGTGAAAGCGTTCATGCATTTTAAGAACTTAAAACACGGTCTGGCATAGTAAGTGAACAATAAACGTTAGCAACTATTATTGCACAAACTGATCTTTGCCCTGGTATTATATTCTGCTTTAAATTAACGTGTGTGTGCATGTGTAGCTATATCACATATAATAAATTCCTTCAAGAGAGGAAATGGACATGAGATTTCTTTCTACTCCAAACGCCTACCATTAAGGTTTGAAGTGACTGGAGGACGATAACAGCAGAAATGTTTAATTTTATTTTATACAGCGTTTTCTTTTTAGGACAATGTCAGAGTGTTGATACTTTTTGGTTTTTTTCCCAACTTATCATCCACAGGAAAAACTTTACCTCTAAAACAGTATTCTAAAAGGTATCCCAAGGATTTTGCTTGGGAGAATCAGAGGCATTCAGAATGTGTTAAGGGATGATTTAACATGAATTCTGCAATTGGCCCAAGGACAGTGTTGCCCCAGCTTGTTTATAAAGTTTGCCCAGACTGTTTAGGTCCACACTTGTGGGTCTTGGGTTTTTAATCCTCCTCTTTGTTTGTGAATGTTTCTCATTAGTACTCAGACTTGCTTTAAAAAAAAGAAGAAGAAGAAGAAGCAGCCTGATACCGAAGTATGTGGTCCAGGTGCATTATCTCTACTTCTAGAGATGCGACCTTGAAAATGCTGGGAAAGCTCAGCACTAATGGAATCAGGCCATTCCAGTTCATAGAGGAGTGTCTCCATTGTTGTTAAATACCTGGCCCGTCCTTTTGCAATCACCTCCTCTCTCCTCTTGAGACTTGTTCTAAGAGCAAGCCCACCTCACCGCTGGCCACCAGGAGCTGTCATCAAATTTACATCCTAATACTTAGTGGCAATTGCAGCCCCTATAGGTTCCTGTCTTGGAAAACAAATGCTTTGCTGCAGATCCAAAGAACATCAGAAAATGAAAAAGCCTGCAGGAAGCACTTCGTGTATTTTAAGGGAATTGCGCTGTCCCAGGTAATGCTAAATAAAATATAACCAAAGTTACTTTGAAGTCATGTTGGTTTAATTAAATGGGGTAGAACAGTGAGGTCTCTGTCTTGCTCTAGTAGAGAGAACCTAAGATGTTAATACCTGAAACCGGATGTGCATTTTTTTAAAAATCGCATTTTTAAAATATTATGCCTGTACTTGTTCCTCTGCTTTTCACTCTTTCTCCCAAGCGTGATGTCCTTTGATCAATTTGGTGTGCAACACGTCATTTTGGGGGGACATTATTTCATCTTTTCAAGGTTTAATTATAACACACAATTACGCGGTGGCTTGAACAATCGTTTGGGCACATACACTGATCTCCCGTACACCTCAGAAAGTGGGTATTTGCTGCTCTGGGATGCCAGGATGTTTTCCTCACTGGCTCCATTGGACACATGGGGCTGCTTTCCCAAACCACCATGTAAACAGAATTGGCTAAAATTGAACTTGGACAAGATGCGATAAATTTCGCTCCGCATTTCAGCAAAGGCTAACCAAAACCAAACTCTGTGTGCCATGCACTATGCAAAGGTAGTGCGGTTTTTGTTCCTGAGTTTACCACTCAGGGCGAAACGGAGAAGAAAACCTTGCAGGCCATCCCATGGGATCCAAGCAACAGCGAACAGGGCGGCCAACAAGGCAGACAGACCAAGCTTCTCACCTCAGAGAGCTGTGTGCGGAGCAGATAGAGGCAATAAACTCTCCCATCAGATTTCTCTGGCCAAGCCACCTCGATGCTAAGCCGTCCCCACTGGGTAGGTGGTGAATCCTCTCCCCATGCATAACCCCTCTGCTCTTAGCAGGGCTCTGTTCTCTTTTCTCCCCTTCTACCACGCCAGGGATCCATTCAGAAGGGCCTTAAGCTCCCTGGCTGAGGAGAAGAATTCTTTCCTTCCAGCAGGGGGGGCAGAACGGAGGCAGGATGGGACCTGGGCAAGAGGCAGAAGAGACCATAGGCTGAGTGCTCCAGGGGAAGAAGAGTACGAAAGGTCTAGTTCACCACACTTAGGGCTAACAAGGTTTGGGGCAAACCACCTCTACTAGCGTGCTCCTTGCAAACACGCTTCAGGAATCTGGAGTGCTCAGAGGTGGTTAGCTAGAGGTTGAAAATCCTATCGATTTCTGCTGGAAAAGCCAACTAGGAGATTCTCAGGACTTTTTGTTTCTGCTTTTCTGGAGGTATCCCTCATGACATTAAAAAAAAAAAAAAGAAAAAGATTTTATTTATTTGACAGAGAAAGAGCGCACACACACAAGCGGGGGTAGTGGGAGAGGGAGAAGCAGCCTGAGCAGGGAGCCAGATGCAGGACTTGATTCTAGGACCCTGAGATCATGACCTGAGTCAAAGGCAGACACAGACGTCCCTCTCCAGACTTTTCAATCTGCCACTCAATGCCAAGCACTCAAAGCCCTCTTGGAAGTGGCAGTGAGTTCAGCATCCATTCAAGGAGAAGAGGTAGCAGCTGTTCTCACTCAGGGGCATTCACACCCTAGGTTTCTCAAAATCGCCTTCAGTGCCATCAGTGAGAGTCTGGTAGCTCTATCCCAATCCTCCAGCCCAACCTTGGCATTCCCCTCCAGCCTGAAAACACTGCCAGACTGTCTCCTGTGTATATGTTGTTTTTTCCTGAGACAAAATTCTGAACCCTGGGGAAGAGTCCACCTTAGTGACACTCAAACAGAACGAGCTTGGATTGCCCCGGGAAGAGGTGCCCCACCTCCTCTCCCACCGAACAACCACCCCAGATGGCGGGAGCAGAATCAGTTAGGGCTCCCCCAGAGATGCTGGAGGAAATGGGCATGAACGTGAGTTCCCGGCCTGGAAGCCTGGCCTTGGATTTGGGGCATGAATATTCACAAATGCCCCCAAAGAGAATGGACATTCAGCTGTGAATACATCGTACATGTGTAAAATGGCCCACGGAGGACAATGAATGCGGGGCCAGAGGACAGCTTCTTCGTTTTTGGGTTTTAACGCGGGTCTATTATCTTTAACAGCTTTGTGCTTCCATCCAATTTCAGTTCCCAGAGCAATTTTCAGACCCGATTCCCTCTAAACAGAATGATGGACTTATCAGCATGAGGAACAGAATTCATTCTGTTGTGGTGGCTAGAAATGACAAACACTGAAAACATCAAGAAGCTGAAAATGAAACATTTTCTATGGTCTACCTACTAGGCATAATTTATTCTTTTCAGTGCATTTTAAAGGTATATGTTTTTATCAACAATACTTTTAAGAGAGGACCATTACCATCCAATATCTTGCCTGCGTTGGGCTGATGTATGGACATCTGGTTTCCCAAACAAAACAAAGCAGAAACCAGGAAATACACAGGCTCTTCACATTCTCCAGTCAGCCAACCTGACATCCTATCCCAGCATTTTTAAATTATTGAATCATTTTTTAAAAAGAGATTCGGAAATATAATTTATGTTCTCTTTCAATAATATATCAAAATTTTTACAAATTAGAAATGTACCCAGCACTGCTAGAAAATTCAGATGTTCGTTACTTCTTTCTTTCACTTTCTCTCTCTTTCTTTTTCTCTTTTTTCTTTCCCTTTCCCTTTTCCCTTCCCTTTCTTTCCCTTTCACCTTTTCCCTTCCCTTTCCCTTTTCCTTTTTCCTTTTTCCACTCTCCTTTCTTTTCCTTTCCTTTCCAATGGTCCATCAGCTTGCCTGAGGTGTAACTCTCCTGAGTACATGTTTGCTAAGGAGATACAGGCCAAATATTTCAATTTGGTGAGGTGACTCTCAAATATGTTAGGGATTCTGGGTCTCTCAGTTGAAGCTCTGTGAGGGACATATGCCAGGTACAATGACCATCCTGAGACATAGGACAAGATCACAGGTCTGGCTCTGGCTGGTCTACTCTGGGCTCATAACTCACTCAGGGCTCATAACTGCCCATAGGTGGTCAGGCACTCACCCGGTTCTTAATCGCTTGAGAATAAAGATCTCTTGCATCCTGAGCAAAATTCCTAGTGTCTTAGAGCCGATGCCTAGGCCATCTGCCTTTCTGTTCTGTCCATGTGGCTGTGTTCACCCAGCAAAGTGCTCAGATTGCTACTGGAGAGCGAGGTCTGCTGTGCATTTTCCTTGGGTCACCACAGTCCCCTCGTTTCTACATGTGGAGGATGGGGGGACAGTAGAGGGAGACCCACAAGGATCATGCCTGAGGGAGCCTCTCCCACTTTCTCTTCCTTTATCTTTAAAGCATCCTCATGGCCTGAAAATAATGACACATACAGGAACAAAAGACCTCTATTTTTTTTTAATCAAGCCTGCTGACCTGGGCAAACAGGGTAAGCTGGCTGTACCGTTCACCTTGACTCATCCATGCTTTGTCATTGAGCATCAGAGCAGAGCAGCAGTCCCTCTGCCAGTTTCCCATGCCCGGAGCTCAGCTCGGGAGAACTGTGTACAGTTCCTACACCAGGAAGGAAAGCCATCCCCCCAGCTGCTTCTTGAAAATTCTGCTGCATCGTGGGGAGGAAGATGACTTTTGAAAGAACAAAGACCCGGTTTGGAAGCAGAAAAATTATGTGTGAAGATCCTACACCCTTATTCAGCTGGATAATCTTAGGAATTAACCTGACATTTCTGAGCCACAATTTCCTCTTCTGTCAAATGAAAAGGATCATCGCAGCCCCAGTGAGTTGAGAGGATTGGGATCCTCAGAGTGTTGTCCCTGAACCAGCAGCATCAGCATCACCTTGAAATTGTTTAGAAATGCAAAATTTCAGACCCTACCCAAGGCCTACTGAGCTAGAAACTCTGGGTAGGGGAGGCAGGCTGGGGGCGGAGGTGGACGTCTGTGGGGGGCTGGGTGAGGCCCAGCAATTTTCAGCTTTCACAAGCCTTTCAGGTGATCCTGATGTACTCTCAAGTTTGAGAACCACCGGTTGATTTAAAGAAGTGCCAAATACTTAGCAACTGATAGCCTTTATTTTCATTTCCCCATCCAGAAATATAGAAGCACACAATCTTAATAATTCAATTCAATTGAAATATTTACAGAAATGGAAGCTCTCT
>RCUC01069468.1:0-14810 GCA_003697995.1 Taxidea taxus jeffersonii | reverse complement strand
ACCAAGCTGTAAGTCCCAAGGATTTTCACTTTTTTTTCCTAAAAGTTTTATGTTTTTATGTTCACCTTTAAATATATGACCCATTTTGAGTTAATTTTTACATAAATATGAGACTTAAGTTGAGGTTCATATCTTGGTCTATGATATCCAATTGCTCCCATATCACTTGTTAAAAATTGCTTTTGAAACTTTATAAAAAGTCAGTAGGCTGTAAACAAGAGATATCGATGGGTGGTTATCTCTGTAATACTCTCTTGGTTAGATTTGGTTATCTGGGTAATTCTAGTTTCATAAAACTCACTGGGGAGTGAGTTTTATATATATATCCTGGAAGATAATATATATATATCCTTTTATATATCCTGGAAGAGATAGTGTAGAATTGGTACTAATTCTCCTTAAAACATTTGGTAGATCTCTAGTAAAACCACCTGGTCTTGGAGATTACTTTTTGGGAAACTTTTATTTTTATTTTTTTTAAAGACTTATTTGAGAGAGAGAGAGAGCATGCATGTGTGTGACCTAGTTGGGGGAGAGGCAGAGGAGAGAATCTTCAAGCAGACTCTCCAGTGAACATGGAGCCTCATGGGGAGCTCAATCCCACAATCCATGAGATCATCATGACGTAAGCCAAAACCAAGAGTCAGATGCTTAACCAACTGACCCACCCAGGCATCCCTAACTTTTGGGAAACTTTTAAATTATGAACTCATGATAGTTATATAGGGCTATTCAAATAATCTATTTCACATTATGTGAGTTGTGGTAGTTTGTACTTTTGGAGGAACTAGTCCAGTTTACCTAAATTTCAC
Source organism: Taxidea taxus jeffersonii (assembly GCA_003697995.1). Taxonomy (NCBI): domain Eukaryota; kingdom Metazoa; phylum Chordata; class Mammalia; order Carnivora; family Mustelidae; genus Taxidea; species Taxidea taxus. Next base: position 13,998 of record RCUC01069468.1, on the reverse strand, counting down.
ACTTACATGTTTAGGATTGTTTGTAGTATTCCTTTATAATCCTTTTGATTATCTGTAGGGAGTCTAGTGATATGCCTGCCCTGTTTAATTCCTGATACTGATCATTTGTGTCCTCTTTTTCCTCTATCAATCTTGCTAGAGGTCTGTCAATTTTTCAAACAGCTGGCTTTTTGTTTTCATTGATTTTCCCTATTGTTTTTATTTTCAATTCCATTGATCTCTGCTCTTATCTTTATTTCCCCTTCTGTCTAGCTTTGGGTTTATTTTGCTTTTCTACATTCTTGAGGTAGAAGTTTTGATGACTGATTTGAGATTTTTTCATCTTTTTTAATGTGTGCCTTTAGTGTATAAATTTCCCTTAGGCCCTATGTCAGCTGCATCCCACAAGTTTTGATATTTCATTTTCATTGTTCAAGTATTTTTTTTAAAGATGAAGAACCATAACTTATTTTATTATTGAGGTATAGTTAACACACAATGTTATATTAGTTTGAGGTGTAAAACACAGCAATCTGACAGTTCTCAATGTACGTGTAGTCACCATACAACATTATTACAATATTCCTGGCTGTATTCCCTATGCCATACATTTTATCTTCATGACTTATTTTATTTTATTTTATTTTAAAGATTTTACTTATCTATTTGACAGAGATCACAAGTAGGCAGAGAGGCAGACAGAGAGAGAGAGGGGGAAGCAGGCTCCCTGCCGAGCAGAGTGCCTGATGTGGGACTCGATCCCAGGACCCTGAGATCATGACCTGAGCCGAAGGCAGCAGCTTAACTCACTGAGCCACCCAGGCGCCCTTCATGACTTATTTTATAACTGGAAGTTTGTACCTCTTAATCCTCTTCACCTACTACATCATCCATATCCCAACAACCATCAGTTTGTTCTCTGTATTTAAGAGTCTGTTTTTTTGTTTTGTTTTCTAGATTCCACATATAAATGAAATTATATAGTCTCTTTCTCTGTCTGCCTTATTTCACTAAGCATAAAACCCTCTTGGACCATCTATGTTGTTGCAAATGACAAGATTTCATTCTTTCTTATAAGCTATAACTCTTTAACATAACTTTATAAGAGGGTACCTGGGTGGCTCAGTTTGCTTCTTTCCCTTTCCCTCAGCCCCTCTTCCTGCTTGTGCTTTCTCTCTCAAATAAACAAATAAATCTTAAAAAAAAACAACAAATAAACATCAACTTTATGAGACATAATTAACATTCCAACATATTCTTCCATTCCCATTAAGACTTACTCTTTGATCTATGGATTATTTAGAACTGTGTTGTTTAGTTCCATATATTTGCAGATTTGCCCAGTATCTGTTAGTCATTCTAGTTTGATTACATTTTGGTCAGAGAACACACTCCATGATTTTAGTTTTTTTAATCTGTAGAAGTTTGTTCAGGATATGGTCTATGTTGGTATATATTCCTTGAGTGTTTGAAAAGAATGCATATTTTGTTGTTGTTGGGTGCAGGATTCTAGAACTGTTAAAAAGATCTTGCTGGCTGATGGTGTGGTTGAGTTCTCCTGTTCATGGATTTTCTGTCTATAGAGTGATATTGGAGTCTCCAACATAATTGTGGATTTGTCTATCTTTTCAGTTTTATCAACTTTTATTTCACATATTTTATAGCTTTGTTATTTGGTGGATACAAATTTATGAATGCTATGCCTTCTTAGTGGATTGATCTTAAGTTAAATATAGCATACCAGAATTTTATCTGTTTTTTAGAAATGAAATATCCAAAGCTGAGGATTTGCAAAATGGACTTCTTACATACATAAAGCTAAATAAATTGTGCTACATATACACTGACCAATGGCAAGCTGGTGAAATATTATACCTATGTGTATTACATGTGTATGTATGTATGTATGTATATATATGTATTATATGTATATGCATATCCAAAGCTACAAATGAAGAAAAACAAAAAACGAGCCATAGACAAACACTATTCCTTAAGAGAAAATGAAGACAGCACAAAACCATTAAAAGATTAAATCTTTAAAAAAAAAAAAAAAAAAGGAAGAAATCAGTAAGGCTATAGAAAGTATATTTCTTTTTAGGGTACTCTCTATACACATAGTAGAAAGACATTATAAGGTGATCAAAAGGAAGACAATGTATTATATATTTGCAAACAAACATCTGAATCATGAAATGTTTCCCTACTAAAGACTTCTTACTAGGTGACCATGGAAAACATGAGTAATTCTAAAATCAATACATTTCCCATTTGATCACATAAAATTATGTTAATGTCAGTCCTTTTAAAAAGGACTTTTTAAAAATAATTTAAAATTGTACTTTTTCCTCTTTTCTATTTGTCTCTTTCTGCTGTAGTTCCAGATCCCATTTGATTCTCTTGCTCCTTTCTCACTTTTCAAATGTTAAGAACCACTGAAATGAAATTTATGTACTAAAATTTTAACATGGTTCTAGAATAAAAGTACATACACAAAGGAAACTGAAGTCTAATCTAATCTAATCTAATCTAATCTAATCAATTGAACCTGTAGCTCCTAAGTAAAGACTTCATCAGAGTACTTTGACTCTGTTCTGTTCATTAACGTATAAAGTTCAAATGCAATTTTCTTAGAAAACAAAACAATCTGAAAAAGGAAAAAACTCTCAAAAAGGAAAACTTCTGATTAGAAAATAAGAAGTACCTCTTCATCCAATTCTTTCATTATCTTGTCTAGTTTTATCTTTGAAGTTCTGTAAAAACAAAAGCAGTAAAGATTAGAAATATGTTTTTTATCGTCCAGTCGTGGAACACCACATTCCTTACTTTTCCATTTAACTAAGATGTCTTAACATCTTTGGTGCTGTGGATTCCTTTGGCAGTCTAGGGAAGCCTGTGGCCTTTTCTCAAAATAATATATTTTAAAATATAAAATAAAATATAGGATTTTTAAAAAACCAAAAATATATTAAAATTCAGTCTTAAATTTAAAAATACATGGGGTGACTAGGCGGCTCAGTCAGTTAAGCATTCGACTTTTGATTCTGGCTCAGGTCATGATCTCAGGGTCGTGAGGTTGAGCCGTTTAAGACCACCCCCCCCCATACTCGCTGGCACGTGGGCACCCTCTCTCTCTGTCTCTCTCTCCTTTAAATAAATAAATAAAATATATGTTTCAATAGTATGTGTGCTTCTTTGTGTGTGTGTGTGTGTTTCTTTATTAATACATTAAACCACAAGATCTAGTGGTAGTAATTTCAAAGTAGTGATGAGCTCAAACGCTATTTAGAGATAACAACTATAATACATGAAAATATTTATGGTATCTATTAGTAATAAAAAATTCACAACTAATGCTAATAAATGTAGACTATTGCTTTTGTTCATAGTAGAAAGAAATGCTGAATTTTCTTTATAAGTTATGGAAAACACTTTTTCTCATCCAAATTTAAGAACCTTGAATTCTATCCATGCACCCTCTGGGGGAGGTCTACAAGTTCCAGGTTAGGGATCCTTGAACTCCCTCACGCAATACTTGCTAATAAACAAAAATTAGCTACTTAAACTTTATACGAGATTAAATAATGAAGGGCAACGTGGCATATATAACCGAGTAAATGTACCATGGGACAACCCAGTCAAAAAGCTGAGATAAACTGAAAGTGTATTATCTCCACAATTTGTTTTCTTTGGCTCTGAATACAACCCTTGGCTTCAAATCTGCATGTATAATGTTTCACATGGATGCTTCATCAAATACCTCACTCAACATGCCCAAAATGGTATTCCCTCTGCTCCACACCCTTACCCCATAATATCATTTTATTTTTCTCTAGGTGTCCCTAAGAAGGGACACAACCTAGGAATCATCCTTGACTCATCTTCCTCTCTCATTCCCATTTAGTTGAATAAATGTCAAGTGCTGCCAACTTCTTCCTAAAAAGTAAATTTCCAGAGTTCTTCCTAACCAGAGTTCTTCCTAAAAAGTATATTTTATCAGTTTTTTACTTAGTTGAATGACTTTCAATATTTTTCCATCATCTTTAGGATAAATTCTAAATTCCTTAGCTTGTCAAAAACAAAGTCCTCTAAGACCTAGATTCTGTCAACCTTCCCACCCCCATCTCAGGCTTCCCTTCTTCCCTAACACTTTCCTATCATTGCAGGCCACTTTGACCATTCCTACTTCTTCCTCAAATTGATACCCTACACTGCCACAATCACTAGTTTAATTTTGGATAAAGAAACTTCTTAGCATATTTATTTCCATTTCCTCACCTTATTTCCATATTTCATAATTGGGAATTCTTTCCAAATCCTGGGATCAGTTAATTATTTGCTTATATGTAAGTGTTTTTTTCTGAAAAAAGTTTATATTATATACTTATGTATTTAATCTATCCGGAATAGTTTGCATGAGGCTATTCCTCTTTGGCCCAATCACAAAATTGCAAGTTTCCCCAATTCTATTTGTTGAATACTTATTAATCTCTGTGTTACCTCTGTATTTCATTCATTCAATACCATCCACAAAAAATATAAAGTTATTGTTTGTAGTTAATAAGTAACTCAACAGTTTGCCAGGTTATTTCAAATAATTTTGATTATATATTTCATAAATATACAGATTATTAGAATTAATGAATTTTATATTTAATAACATTTACATTTTAGAAAGCACCTTATTTAATGTCAACTAATTTGCCCTTGCAGTCAGATAATTAAAATGGCAGAGAAAAGTAATAAATCAGGCTCTAAGTGAATCAGCATTATAGTTTTTTCATCAAGACTGCCAGGAACAAATGCACTTTAAATATTATGAGGACAATATATCTGTAACTAATGCCAACTTAAATATTACTTTCCAATTCTAGCCAAGATATTCTTCATTGAATGTATATAATCAGCAACTTTTAGATCTCCACTTCATTTCCAAGTACTTTTCAAGTGTTTTATAGAGGGCAAGTTTTTAAATAAGTATGTGCTACACAATTTTTAATGTTAAAAAACATAAAAAGTACTTTCTCACCTGCACTTCTGCTCCATTTCATCTTTTAATTGCATTTCATTATGCAGCTGTTCTTCCAGCTTATAAATTGTTTTTTGCAAATTTTCCTGCTTTAATTAAAAACAAAGTAAAACAAAACTCATCCTACTAAGAATATTCAGAGAACTTAAAAATAACAAATTTGTTACCATTCCTTTTTCCTTTCTATCTGAAATTGCTATGAACTTAATAAGTATTTTTCAACACCTAGAAATATGTCAGGCACTGTGGTAGGCATTAGTAATATAAAAAATTAAGATTTGTTCCCTGTGCTCAAGAGGCTAAGAATTAAACAGAGGGATAGGACGGTGAAAAGAACCTACAATAATCCAAAGACACACACACAAATATTACAATATAATGTGGTGATGACAAGGTTATATATAAGGTGTTCTGAAGGAGGGGATGGGTCACATCTAATTCTGCCAGGAAAATGTAATGTTTGAGATCAGACCTACAAGATAAAGATATTTACTAAGTGGAGAAGGCAGTAGAAAAAAAGGCATTTTAGACAGAATGAATGAGTCTAAAAGTAGAGAAGAAGAGAATATGATATATTTTGTATACAGATAGAAATCAAGTATAGGCAGAGCACAAAACATAATACAGAGAATGAATCTCATTAATACCTGAAAACCTGATTCTTGTAGGCAAAAATAGTAGTTAGGGACTTTAACCTTTAAGCAAGCATTTTAAACACAATAAGAAATGCTGGGGAAGGGATAGAGAGAGAACTATGAGTTTGGCTCTGGCCTAGACTGAGGTGCCTAAAAGAAGCACAAAAAGAGAAATCCAGTCAAAGAGAGAGAGGAGAGATGCAGGTCTGGATTAGAATAGCAAGCTGTACATACACAAGATTACTTATAGAAAATGAGCAGAAAGGAAAGATTAGAATCACCCTGAGAAATATTTAACAACTAAAGGTGGGGGAAGAGGAGGAAGGAAGAGAGCCTGGAAAAAGGACTGAAAATACAATCTAAAGCAGTGGGAAGGAAATAATGGGAACATCAAAGAGTTATGGAAGTTCTAAGGAGGAGGGATTATCAGTGTCATTTGCAGTAAAAAAGAAAATTTAAGATAGGAATGAAAATTATTCATTCTATTTATCAACTGCAAAGCTGTTCATTAGCATCTCTGTTGGAAGGCTTTAAAGGAAGAGTTGAAAATTAAATTAGTTGACTTTTCTATTTATCTCCATGTTAACAGAAACAGTAGAGACACCAGTTTTCTACTTCCCCTGTGATCTTACCAGAGCAAAAGATAAAAGATAGCAGCAGCCAGTGATAGGAACTTCCAGCAATTACCACTGAACAAGATCAGCCCAAAGAAAACATGATTCCCCTAAATATTTTTTAAAGCCCTATGTACTACTAATCCTACAGATAAGTAATAAAGTGAGAGCTGGGTTATTATAGCAGCTCCTTACCATCACCTTCCCTAGGTCAAAGGTTCTTTCAAGATTTCTGAGCTTGGGAAATAGCTCTGGTGAGATGAGAATTTAAAAGAGAGAGATCGTCAAAAGAGCTAACAAGTCCTCATACAGTCCATTCTCCTTTTTTCCACTCTCCCCTCACCTTGCATGTTCTCTTAATTAAAGAATAAATGTATCAAGGAGAAAGAATTACATCAGCTTTTAAAAATGATTGCTACCTCTTCCCCTCCCCTAATACGTAGGCTACAGTACAAGAGTTTAAAGAATGCCTCAAGGGTGGCCAAATAATTATTTCTACTATTTTTTAAAAAGATTTATTTATTTGACAGATAGAGATCACAAGTAGGCAGAGAGGCAGGCAGAGAGAGAGAGGAGGAAGCAGGCTCCCTGCTGAGCAGAAAGCCCGATGTGGGCCTCGATCCCAGGACCCCGGGATCATGAACTGAGCTGAAGGCAGAGGCTTTAACCCACTGAGCCACCCAGGCGCCCCTCTAATATTTTTTTAAGTAAGCTCTATGTCCAACATGGGGCTTGAACTCACAACCCCGAGATCGAGTAAAACTCTACCAACTGAGCCAGCCAAGCACCACAATTATGTCTAATATTTTTAAGAAGAGTCCTGGTCCAAGGTCCAAAAGGACCTTTCTCAAATATAAGTAAGATTTTTTTTTTAAATGTCTCATGAACATAAGCTATATGGACAATAAAAAGGACTCCTGTCTCTAGTATTTACTTACAACAGTAATCTTCAGTGGACAAATCAGATGCTTGACTGTACTATACACCTGCTCCCTCTCTTTCTAGCCATGAAATCCATCCTCTGCCCTACTTTTGCCTTGCAATCTACAGATTTCATTACCTAGATTCTACTGCCCTGTGGTTTTAGGGTTCATTTGAACATATGAGAGACCCCTTGTCATATTGTGGTGCTAGCAGTGTTCTATATTCTATGTTCCTCTTTGATGATGGCAGACTTTTCTGAGCTGTGGTAACAATACTTGTCTCTCTTTGTCCCTTCAGATGGGGACAATAACTTCCCCATGCTGATAATCAATGGGTATTTTTGCATCCTTTATTCACTGCTCCCCTTGACCCTGCTCATAGCACTGTAAATAGCCCTTTTGCTAAACTCTCTTAATAAGCAAACAAAAATGTGATATATTCATACACTAGAATATATTCAATCTTAAAAAGGAATCATATTCTGATACATGTTACAACATGGAGAAATCCTGAGGATATTATGGCTAAGTGAAATAAGCCAATCACCAAAAGTCGAAATTGTATGATTCCACTTACATGAGGTACCTACTAGCATACTCAAATTCATAGAGACAGAGAAAGTAGGGTAGTGGTTACTCAGGGCTGCAGGGAGTAGAATAAAGAGTTTAATGTGCATAAGTTTTACTCTGGGATAAAGCAAAAGTTCTGGAGACAGATGGTGGTAGTTATATAACAATGTAAAGGTGATTAATGACAATGAGTTGTACACTTAAAAACTAAATTTTGTTATGTATATTTTATCATATACACAAAACTTGCTTTAGTTAAGGCTTCTGAATGTGTAATCTGTTTTGCTGTCAAGACCCTTACTGATAAACTGATATATCATAAGTTCCTAATTTCAAAGATTAGAAAGACTTTCACTGTCAATATGTGTAGCCATTTATAGTTTACTAATTACCTCCACATAAAATATTCCACGTGATATTCAGGCAAGAAATCAAGTTGGAAGGAGATAGTAAGTAAAAAAGTGCTATCAAAATTTAAGTTCACTAACTACACATTCAGAAGCAATACATATTTACTTAAATATCATGTACCCAAAATATACCATCCAGAAAACAACTTTTAAAAAGTAATAAGAAAATACCTACCAAGCTTTTATCCACATTGGGGCTACTTCGGTTATCATTAGGATTTGCCGCAGATAAGTATCTGAGAGGAAAAGAGTTTTTAAAAGTAAAAAAACCCAAAAAACTCTTCAATATTTAATTATAACCAGTAATATATGTTATGTGCTTATTTTTTTCTTCAGTATTATACTTGCTATGCTTCTTCAAAGTTGAGTACAAATTCATATTTCTTTACTTTAGAAAGTAAAAAAGTGATACATATGTTAAATAAAATCCCCAGTTAGGTCAGAAGCATCACTCTGTAATTATATATCTTACTATTCCTGCAGCAAAACATATGAATATTCATACCAAGTAGGATAAATAAAAACCAAGAGTCTCCAGTTAGTTCAAATTAGGTTTTTGGCCATGAGAGCAGGTTATGGAAGCTTTTGCCACCAAACAAATCACTAAGATGCTTTTAGTTTTTAGAGCTTTGTGGTTTTATCTGTTTTTATTTTTTTAAATAGGCTCCATGCCCAGGACTTGGGACTCACAACCCTGACATCATGACCTGAGCCGAAATCAAGAGTCAGGACGCTTAACTGACTGAGCCAACCAGGTTCCCCAGTTTTTAGAGATTTTTGGATTAGGGATTGGGGATAAGGAATTGCTGACTTGTAAATACATGAACAGAACTACTCTCCCTGCCCCAATTATTCTTCAGCCAAGGATGATACTGCCTTTCTGGACAAAAAAAAAGTTTTGCCTTAAGTGGTTAACATAACCTGAAGTTCTGGTGATATCCTGCTAACCTTTTGAGACTCTAAGGCTTACAGGGATTTTTCTTTAAATTCACTAAAGTAAGAATTACATATAAGATAGTAGTTACCTTTAGAAGTCTTTATACATGAGATTATCAAACACATCTAAACAGGTCATATGAAAAAAATTTTCTAAGCTCTCAAATGTCATATATAGGTAAGGTACTATGGCTGCCTCTGCTACTGCTTCTGCTACTGCCTCTAACACGCTACAACTACCACTATTAATACTTCTACCATCACCACCACTACAGTCACCACATTGGTTCATTAGGAGAAAACCCTCAAAAAGAAATCAAATAGCTACTACACACTTCTTAGTTGTTATAGGACAGCTATTATCAGGTACATATTCATTACATATGAATTCAATGCATTCATTAATAGTAAAAAAAAAAAGGATAAGTTCCTTTAAGTACCATTAAACACATATAACAGTGCCCTAAAACAAAACAAAATAGGAAAATATGTCACATTTTAAGTCTTTTTTGGAAAATTACTCAGATCAACTAGAGAATCAAATGAGGAGGCAGTAATAGGCACTAAGTAGCAGGTTTGTAGAGAAATGGTCTCACTCATGTAACAAATGACAAATTCTACGTTTAGCAGAACTTCATTCCATTCCATTAACTACCAAGTGTCTCAGAAATTCAGTGTGGGATGCCACATCATGTAATGTAAATAAAAGCATATAGCAGTACCAGTGAAACCTGAATTAGATATGAAAACAGACCATTTGATCCCTAAGATCTTCTAAATTATAATATACTAAATAAACTAAAGTTAATATTTGGCCTCTACAAAGTTAATAATATAACTTTGAATACAGCACTGGAAATGTTAAGGACACTACTAGTACCCCTTCATTTATTCTTCTACTTTTTGTCTTATTTTTTCTTTCAAAGTTATTTTATATATTATATTGCTGCTTTCTTATAGAATCTGGTCATTTGGGTAACTTCTTATAAGAAGTTTTAGATTATTACAAATGTAGCTAAAAGTTTAACCTTTAAACTATTAAAAATCATTCTTCATTTATGGAAGAATGGAAGATCTTTATTTCAGCAATAAAGATCTCTAACCCTTGGTAATTGGAAGTATGTTTGGATTTCAGAAGCAAGAATTTCAGAAGTTTCCTATTTTATCCAGTAACTCATTATACTTATATATTATCATAAAACTAATCAATATTTTGCTGATTCCTAAAGATCAACCACACCTTCAACCATTCATGTAATAGGCAATTACTAAACAACACTATGTTATTCAATAAGACAGTGGTACTTAAGAACAGAATGCAATGTCTACTTTTGAGAAACTTAGAAATTAGTTTGGGATATGCATCATATAGATACAAGGAAAAACCAGAGAACATAATCAAGTACATGACAATGTACTGTTACAAATAGTATATATAATGTTTACTTAACTCAAGATTACTTTTGTATAGACAAACCCAAATAAAGTTATTAACTGCTATGAACTACAGAAAACCCAAAAACATTCCGAGTTATTTATATCAACATTTCAAGTGCTTCAGAAATCAAGCCAGAGAAAAACTGATAAAAATAGGAAGGAAGGAAGGAAGGATGGATGGATGGATTTTTTAGCAAAATTCACCCTGAAACTTGTCAGTGTGTTTCAATATAAAATAGCTACAATATTATATTTCTGGGTGCTGGGGGTAAGGATTAAAATACTGGACTTTACTAAGAGTCAAAAGTCAAGTACCACCAGTAATACTTGATGCAAAAAAAAGTATTCAGTACTGTCTTATAGCTGGATTACAGGAGAAATTTCCTAAGGCAGGATTAAATTGCATTCCTGTTTTCTAAACTTGACTTGAATAGGCTCTTACAAAAAAGTTTTGACTAAAATGACAAAATGCTTCACTTTAAAATATTATCCATTTCCTCACTAGGATATGAGCATCTTAAGAGAAGGTACTAACCATATTTTATTCATCCTTCTCCCTGCACCTTGGTGCTTAATATATACCTGACAAAAAATAAGTTGGCAAACATGTTTGTTAAATGAATGAATGAATGCTCATGAATGAGATAATGTCAAATGTTTAATTTATATCTCAAGTCCATTTGAAGACTAAAGCTACCATTAGCTCATACTATTAACAGCTAACATTAGCTGAGTGCTAATGTTCTAAATGTCCTACTGTTTTGATTTAATTAAACCTTACAATAATGCTGTAAGACAAGTATTATTATCATCACCCCTATTTTTGAGGAAATGGAGGCATAAAAGGTTGAAGTTATTTGCCCAAGGTCACAAGGTCTCAATGTAAGACATGGTAAATTCATTTAGTGATTTTTGGCGAGGAATCACTTAAGTTTTGCATTACTAAAAATCATAGGCCTTTGTAACATCAATATAGTAATGGTAATCCTGGAAAACTATTTGTGGTTCCGAAACGTATTATAAAACCAGAGCTCTCTGGGTAATGAGATTAACCAAAATATTAGTATTGATAGAATCTTTTATTAATTGCTATTAACTTGAACACATATATAGTGCATTATTCAGCAATAATTTCTGAAACACAGTATCTTGATCATGGATGAGTCTAAAAGATGAACTATGAAATAATACAATTATCATGCATCACTGAAAAATAATGTATTATGATATCTCTTAGTATACCATTAAATGTTCTTGAAGTGATTTTTAGATATCCCTAAGAAAATAACAGACCACAACAAAATTATTACCTACCCCTAAAATCAATGCTTAGCATACTCACCTACGATTGCTATAATATGTAAATCCTACAAAAGGTAATTGATTGCCAACAAAAGCCTTAGGTATGGGGAATGTTTCTTCATCTCCTTTATCTTCTTCCAAGTCATCAAAATTACTTGTATCAATGTCACTACTTAAATCAGGTACAACTGGTGCTACAGCTAAAAATGGAAACAAGATTAGTAGTTCCTTCAAACTTAATATGAAAATAAAGGAAAGCAAAGATTCCATACCAAGTGTCTTACATATAAATTAAGTTGCAAACTACAAATTTCAAATAGGTTGAATCTTATTTTAGTTGATTATATTAGGATTATTAATCAACTGATATTGATCATTATAATTCTATGAAACAATTACCTTCAAAATCATCTATAATTATTATCTATATTTCAAGTTTAAATTGAATATTACAAGTATTAGGGGTTTAGAATATATCATAATATAAAATATGCAAAAGCAGTTAGAACTATAGAAAAGATTTTCAGAAACCATAGCAATACTAAATTGTACTCAAAGTTGATTGGTTTCAAATACAATATTTTGTTTGTTAACCTGCTGTATAGCAAATTAGAAATCAAGATTATGTCTTCACAGCCCTGGATAGACCAATTTGGTACTGAAATATATTTGTTTATCTAAAATCCAGATGGTTTGTATTCACTTCCCCAACTGATTATCTCTATAATATTACATCACAAGGAGCAATGTATTTTGAATTGTATTTTCAGGCTAGCCACCTTCCCTCAATTAAGTCATTAAGTGATGATTCAATGAGGTGTTTATGAAATGGCTATTAGGAAATAAGGGCAGAGATATAAAACATGGACACAATTTTCAAGAGTTATAAACCTGATGGAAAGTAAGGCTCATATATACTTAAATAAACCATATATGGCAATACTTCAGTCTTCATAATATGGGAGAAAATACCATTTGAAAGCAACACTACTACTATCTTAATTTGGAGCTTGAATATGCTACAGAGAGACTTTGTTGTGTTTCAGTTAAAGATATAATAGTATTAAGAAAACATGGGTGGCACAGTTGGTTAAACTCAGCCTTCGGCTCAGGTCATGATCCCGGGGTCCTAGGATTGAGCCCCACATTGGGCTCCCCGCTCAGTGGGGAGTCTGCTTCTCCCTCTGCCTCTACCTGCCACTCCCCCTTGCTTGTGTTCTTTCTCTCTCTCTGCCAAAAGTATTATAGAAATATCAACAAAATGATAAATAATTTATATACAATCATATCATATTGCCTCAAAGAAAAAGATGAAGATGAGCAACAAAAAATAACTGACCTGGTTTCATGGTATTAATCTCTTATGTAAAGGAATAATTTTTCTGGGTTTTCCAGACAAGAAATAACTACTGTTGCGGATCTCAGATATGGAGAATTATTTGATGAACTCAGGAATGAAACAACACATTTAACCCAAAGAAGCTATAATACTAACAATGAATAAGAAAAGATTTTTTGCACCATTCTCTTTTCTTAATGATCAGGAGAATGGCCCGACAAGACAGTTCTAGCTTCCTAATAGTACTAACTGCCTAATTTGTAAAATGGGCAGGTGGGGGAGGGGGAGCTAGTTGTTGCTCCTTGTGAAGTAAATAAATCAATTACAGTCTTGGCATAAATTCTACTTTAAAACAATGGTTCTCAATTCTGAAACAATCTTGCTCCTCTTGGGGACATGTGGCAATGAGTGAATACATTTTTGGCTGTCATAACTGGAGGAGATGTGCTGCTGGCATCTAGTGGTTTATAAAGATCAGGGATACTGCTAAACATCCAAGAAAGTTTAGGTCAGCCCACACAAAAAAGATTTATCTGGTCTAGTGTTCACAGTAAAAAGCCCTACTTTAAAATTATCATATAGGATCAATTTTAAAAGGAAACAGAGGAAGGTTGGTGATTTTCTTTTGCTGTTTCAGACGAATCTAGTCTTTTTACAGACTGTATACCATTCCAGAGTAGTTTTAAAATGAGAAATTCTGTTTAAATTCTGAGATACAAGTAGGGGAAGGTCTGGGAGAATTATAAAAGTAATACTTCATCTACATTTAAAGTACAACATTTAGGTTTTACAGAACACCCTATAATCATGACAGAACTAATATA
>RCUC01069466.1:0-11150 GCA_003697995.1 Taxidea taxus jeffersonii | reverse complement strand
GTGAAACAGTCCATCCGGAGGTTCTGATCCTCGAGGCAGTCAAAAGGCGGTAGACTTCATGAGGTCTGCAAGTAGAGACAAGCTGCTATTTGGAACGGCAGCTCCTGGCATTTCTTCTTCTTTATCACTCTTGTGAAAGTGGCCAAGTTCCTTAGTAGCGGAGGAAGATCCCTTTGCTAACACCTGTGCAACAGGATTAGGGAGGAATAAGGAATACAAAGTACAGATTCTGGCAGAGAATTCCTTTTGTTATCCGTTAGCTTTGTAATTCAATGCCACGTACTGCATTGGGCTTAAAAGAGAGATAAATGATGAATACCCATCATGCCTTTCCTTGAGGATGTCTCTAAACCTTAAAGGCAAGGGGTCTTTCTCCACTGCTTTCTTTAAACATTGACTGTTTCCTGTGTATAGGATATTTGCCTTTGTTTAAATTCTTCCTTGACATTCAACTGTCCTTACAAGATGGGCTTGCCCATTTATGAGGTCAGCCCCACAAATAAACTGATTACTCTAAGAGGTAAAGTAAAAACAATACGTAGCAGGAATCTGGCGTTATGTCGCCTAAAAAGGTCATATTTGTACAAAGATTAATGCCCCAAACTACTTTCTCATTGCAGGGCTATGGCAAAGAGCCACACACTTCTCATAACTATAGGTACCATGCAACCATGTTTCTTTTTCTCCACTTTGAAGTCCTCAGTATTTACATCTTGCACGAAGACTGTGTATTCTCCATGGCACTATTTATAAGTTTCATAGCAATCCATTTTTAAATTACCTGTCCATACCCAGTTGATGTGAACATAGGGAAAGACTGTTTTCAGGAAGTTTCTAAAAACAATAATCACATGGGATTTAATAATATAAAGGGCATATGATTCTGATGTAAAAAACAATGTTTTTTTTTTCAATTGAAAATCAATAATATTCTAGCTCTAAAGGAACTAGAGCCCCAAAAGTAGATTAATAAGGAATTAGCCAGGTGGAATAGCAAGGAAATATCACCTGGAAAAGTCTAAAATATAGATAAGTACAAGAAATAAATATATACCCTATATATTCTTGGACAGATAGCTTTTTTGTAAAAAAAAAATTAAAAAATAAAGATAACTTTAGTTACAGGGGCTTCAAATTGAAGTCTTTGCTTTTGTCGAAGAATGAAACACACAACCAGCTTTTAAAACAACATGAGGTAAGAAATTGAAAGCATGGACTGATGTATGCAATGCAACATCCTTGATTGTTGACTTGGATTCTGGCTGAGTGTGAATAATATTTATATGCAAATATTTTGGCCTGGGGACATTCTAGTGCAGTAAGAGAGTGTTTTCTAGCGAAGTATCTAAAGAGCCTTGGGAGAGGCCACTGCCAGTTCTCAGAAGGAAGCGTTAACAATTGCCCAGAGATGCCCCCCTCCCTTTTATCATTCCCTGACTATCTCAGTCTGAGGTCTTTGTAGATGAAAATCTAATCTACTAGTCTCTCTTGCCTAGAGGTTGACATCATGGAGCAACCACCAGTAGAGTATGGCTTTGCATTTTTTTTCTGGACATGATGAGAAGGAATACTGAACTCATGCTTCTCCTGATCCTTGCATGGGCAACATCCATTTGCCGAGCAACTGCTGTGGGTTTGTGATGTCGTTTGTGATCCTGTAACCATGGAATGTTGACTGTTCTGTGCAGACATTGGCTTGTCTGTCCTGAGTTTCATGAGCCCTAATCTATGCAAATCATAAATCCTGGGCTGACATTTGCGTACCACCTTCCAGTAGAAAGATAGAGAGAAAGAGAGAGAGATACAGATAGAGATATGTGGTTTAAAAGAAGCTAAGCATCTTTTTTTTCCTAAAATAGCTTATGGAGGTGCCTGAGTGGCTCAGTCAGTTAAGCATCTGCCTTTGGTTCAGGTCATGATCTCAGGATCCTAGGATGGAGTCTCCCATCAGGGTCCCTGTTCGATGGAGAGCCTGTTCTCTCCCTCTCCTGTTCCCCCTGCTTGTGTTCTCTCTCCCTCTCTGTCAGATAAGTAAATAAAATCTTTGAAAAAAAAAAAGAAATAAAATACTTTATGACTCAAGGATTTAAGCATTTTTACCAATGAGCTTTCTCTCCTAATGATTACCAGATGGTCAGTAGCTGAGTAAACCAGAAATAGATCTACTAGGATTATTGGTGTGCTGATAATTTTCAGCACCCAAAGTATTTTTTTTGTAATAAGAATAAAATATTACAGGGCTAAATAAATTAAACGGAGAAGGAAAAATGGCATTGGAGATATAAGCTGTTCATAAATCTGAAACCTCCCTGTGGCCCATTACTTGAGTGACTTAAAGTTGATGAAATGATTGCAGAAGAGGGAAGGAATTCAAGGTAGAATTCCCAAATGGAAATCAACAAATTAGGTTATCTCCTGCATCTTGATTTGGAGAATACTTTTTTTTTTTTCTTTCAGTTTCTCTTCTCTCTTTCAGTGGCTTCCTAAATCTTGGGGAAGATGTCATTAATAGCTTCTAATTAATTGTTTTGACTAGGAAGTTTATCTCTTTGGCAAAACACAGCCATTTGACACAAATGTTTTGACATGATATCATAGGGAATTTTCTTACCAGAAAAATGGAGGAATACTTTGTAGGTATCAGAACAGTTATTTTTTAAATTTCTCCTTTGCCACCTTATAAATAAAAGCCTTGTCTTCTTCTAGGTATTGAATGGAGCTAGTTAATTTTAAGTAACTGTAACTGGAGATCTTGTTCTTAGAAGTGTTGAACGATTCTGGAGTGAGCATCTGTGGTCAGTTAGCCAGGATTCATTTTCTCTTTGAATGACTATTTTTATCTAGTGCCAAGTGTCAACAAAATAAGGAGATTTGGTAACTTGCATTCTTTATTGGTGGAAGTATAAAGGGACATGTTCACTTTGGATAACAATTAGAAAATACCTGTACCATTGAAAAAGTGCATATCCCAAAACTCCAGTTCTACCTCTGGAATGGATCAGGTAGGCATGTACATGCATATACAGGTAGATATGTAAACACATGTTAACAGCAGCACTGTTTGTAATAGCATGAAAAGTAAAAAGATCACAAACGTCCCATCTGTGTACATCATGATTCCTTTACACCATGAAATCCTATGGGGCATTAAAAATAAGTGAACTATAGCCACACTTGTGGATGAACCACAGAAACCTCATTTTGAGGGGCACCTGGGTGGCTCAGTGGGTTAAAGCCTCTGATTTTGGCTCAGGTCATGGTCCCAGGGTTCTGGGATCAAGCCCCACATCGGGCTCTCTGCCCAGCAGGGAGCCTGCTTCCTTCTCTCTCTTCCTACTTGTGATCTCTGTCAAATAAATAAAATCTTTAAAAAAAAAAAAAAAAGAAACCTCATTTTGAGAGAAGAAAATCACCAAAGCATAATATATATATATATATATATATATATGTGTGTGTGTGTGTGTGTGTGTGTATGTATAAAGTTCAAATAATGTAAAATGAAACAATGCAGTATTTAAGAATAAAATATATGTGAGAAAAAAATTTTAAACTGTAAACACAAACATCAGATGGTTATTACCTTTAGGGGTTAGGTTTGGAGATTTTACAAAAGAAGGATACACAGGGGTTTCTAAGGTTATTGATAACATACTGTCTTAAGCTCTAGGCTATGTATGGATGGAGAGTGGATTTAAAGCCATTTTAGTGAAAAAGATTGAAGTGGGGAAGGACTTTACCATTGTTCCTCTCTGATTCTCTTCATTTGCTTAGATATGATCAAGTCCCTGAGCTACCCTCTCTAGTTTATCAGGTTTACTGCTATTCCTGACTTGTTGACCATTGACTCATTGACTTTCCATGCCCCATATTGTGCTGAATGATACTAGGTAGGCATGGAAGGCAAAGCCCTTAAAGAAAGATAAAAAGCAAATTTTGATAATGTTGTAGCCTGGAGAGAAAGAATCTAGACTATTCTTTAGCATTGTCCCTTTCTGAAAACACCACTCTCATACCCTTATATGCACCCGTTCATGATGGGAAACATGGATGGCAGCTTGTCAGACACTGAAGCCCATAGACAGAGACCTGCTGGAGAGGTGTTAACAGGTTGTCTACTTAGACCAAGCTTCAACTATTTATCATGAAGGCAAATATAGAAATGACTCTTGTGTCTTCACTGATCTGTCTTGATGCCATTTAAACAAAGAAGACACAACTTTCCCATCTTTCTGCCTTAATAAAAGTGAGTTCTATGAGTAAACACTATAAATTATGTCAATACAACTATACCAACTATGCAAGTCATTTCAATGATTCATTCCAGACAGTGCGGTAGTTAAGAGAGCTGAGATCCAGAGAACTATTGCACTATTGCTAAAGACTGCCATGGATCTTTTTTTCTGCCTCTCTGTCTATGTATCTGTCTGTCTGCTTATCCATCCATCCATCCATCTACCTGAAATCCTTCTTTATTGTGGGTCATGACTTTGAAAAGAAAGTCTGGCTTTTAGTCTTTAGGAAGACCAGAATATATTCATCAGTAGACACCTGCCATGTCTGCTACACAGACTTGTTTTTGCATGAAGAGCCTCTTGGCTGGTTCATCTACCTGAGTAAACAGCTTTGCATTAACAATGCAATGCCTAGAAAGCAATAAACAGAGAGTCACTTTTCAATAAATGCGGTTGATGGACTATAAGGCTGAGAAAATTTATCATCAAATTTGATGAAATGAAGTCTATGAAATACATCCATTGAGAGCATTCTCTGAGCACAGTGGAAAACCATTCTGAAGAATTTATCATGGATATAATTTACAAGAGAAATGGTTTTCTATTTAGCTGTTTGCTTTTGGGAAAGAATTTAAGATATAAGGTAAGACCACCTGTTGTAGCTATGACCTGACTCATTTGTCTTGTACCTTTTATGGTGATCTTCTAATTGGAGTTAACTTCTGTGGAGTCATCCAAAAATGAAAAGGAGCACAGAAAGGTCTTAGGTGAATGAAACCTTTTTTTTTTTTTTTTAAGATTTTATTTATTTATTAGTTAGAGAGAGAATGAGAGAGCACAGGCAGACAGAGAGGCAGGCAGAGGCAGAGGGAGGAGCAGGCTCCCTGCCGAGCAAGAAGCCCGATGTGGGACTCAATCCCAGGATGCTGGGATCATGACCTGAGCCGAAGGCAGCCGCTCAACCAACTGAGCCACCCAGGCGTCCCTGAATGAAACCTTTTTATAGTTCTTCTGTGGTTAGTGTATTTTCTTCTGTAATTGATGATTATTCAATGTAGGTTACTTCAGTAATTTACAGTGTTAGGAAGAATAGACAAGCCTTTCAAAATTATCAATAATGTTTCTATGTTTACAACTTTTAAGTCAGCATAAATAATACATGCTTGCTGCTTTTATGATGGTGGTGTGGACATTATATTTAGAAAGTACTTTGCAGTTGATAAATAAATAATTCCATGATAAAAATAGTAACAAAATACCAGTGCTAAGAGGCATTACAATGAAACTAGCTTATTAATATAATTCATTGAAAATGTATGAATTTTACCATGGTGTAGTTTCTTTGATAAGCTCTGAAAATCGCAATAATATAAGAAAGTCCTGGTATCAGAAGAAGAAAAACATTTCTCCTCAAGAACAGCATGCCAGATACTATAGATGGGTTTAGATAATTAAGGGAGACAGTACCATTTTAATTAAAACCCTTTAGTACTACCCAAAGCAGTCTACAATTTAATGCAATCCCTATCAAAATGCCACCAGAATATTTCACAGAGCTAGAATAAATTATCCTAAGATTTGTATGGAACCACAAAAGACCCCAAATAGCCAAATCTTGAAAAAGAAAAGCAAAGCTGGAGGCATCACAGTTCTGGGCTTCAAGCTATATTACAAAGCTGTAGTCATCAGGACAATATGGTAGTGACACAAAAAGAGACACATAGATCAATGGAACAGAATAGAAAATGCAGCAATAGACCCACAGCTATATGGTGAACTAATCTTCAACAAAGCAGGAAGGAATAGCCAATGAAAAAAGATGGTCTCTTCAACAAACAATACTAGGAGAACTGGACAGCTGCATGCAAAAAAATGAAACATGGACCCCTCTGTTATACCATACCCAAAAATAAGTTCAAAATAGATGAAAGACCTGAATATGAGGCAGGAAATTATCTAAATCCTAGAGAAGGACACAAGCAGAAACCTCTTTGAACTTGGGTGGTAGCAACTTCATACTAGACACGTCTTCAGAGACAAGGGAAAGAACAGCCAAAAATGAACTTTGGGACTTCATCAAGATAAAAAGCTTTTGCATAGAGAAGGAAATAATCAACAAAACTAAAAGGCAACCTAAGGAATGGGAGAAGATATTTGCAAATGACATTCTAATAAAGGGTTAGTATCCAAAATCTACAAAGAACCTATCAAACTCCTGGGTGGGCCAGTCGGTTGGGTGTCTGACTCTTGATTTTGGCTCAGGTCATGATCTCAGGGTAGTGGGATCCAGCCTCATGTTGGGTTCCACGCTCAGCATGGAGTTTGCTTGGGATTCTCTCCCTCTCCTTCTGGTCTTCCCATCCCTGTTTGCTCGCTTGCTCTCTCTCTCTCTCAAAAAAAAAAAAAAAAAAAAAAAAGCAGCTGTCAAACTCAACACCCCAAAAAATAAGTAATCCAGTTAAGAAATGGGCAGAAGACATAAATAGGCATCTTTCCAAAGAAGACCCACAGATGGACAACAGACACATGAAAAGAGGTTCAACATCACTCATCATCAGAGAAATGCAAATCAAAACCATGATGAGATAGTCAGGATGGATATAATTAATAATGCACAAAGAAACAGATGTTGGCAAAGACGTGGAGAAAGGGGAACCCTCTTACACTATTGGTGAGAATGCAAACTTGTGCGGCCACTTTGGAAAATAGTATGGCGGTTCCTCAAAAAGTTAAAAATAGAGGGGCACCTGGGTAGCCCAGTCAGTTAAGTGTGTCACTCGATTTCAGCCCAGGTCATAATTTCAAGGCCAAGAGACTGAGCCCTGTGTTGGGTTCTGGGCTCAGCTCAAAGTCTGCTTGGATTTCTCTCTCTCCTTCTCCACCTACCCTCCCACAAAATAAATAAATACATCTTAAAAAAAAAAAAGGGGGTTAAAAATAGAACTTCCCTACAACCATAATTGCACTACCAGGTATTTGTCCAAAGAATACAATAATATTGATTCAAGGGAGCACATGCACCCCAATGTTTATAGCAGCATTATCAACGGT
The DNA here is from genome assembly GCA_003697995.1 of Taxidea taxus jeffersonii. Classification (NCBI taxonomy): domain Eukaryota; kingdom Metazoa; phylum Chordata; class Mammalia; order Carnivora; family Mustelidae; genus Taxidea; species Taxidea taxus. Next base: position 3,867 of record RCUC01069466.1, on the reverse strand, counting down.
AGTCAAACTATGGAAAGAGCCCAAGTATCCATCAAATGATGAATGGCTAAAGAAGAGGTGGTGTATATATGCAATGGAATATTACTCAGCCATCAAAAAATGAAATCTTGCTGTTTGCAACAGGGTGGATGGAGCTAGAGCATAGGGTGCTAACTAAACACAGTAAGACAGTCAGAGAAAGACAAATAGCATACAATTTCACTCATATGTGGAATTTAAGAAACAAAACAGATGAATATAGCGGACAGGGAAAAAAGGAGAGGAAGGCAAAGCATAAGATTCTTAAATATAGAGAACAAACTGAGGGTTGCTGGAAGGGAGGTGGGTGGCAGGATGGGCAAAATGGCGGTGGGCATTAAGGAGGGCACTTGTGATGAGCCCTGGGTGTTGTATGTAAGTGAGGAATCACTAAATTCTACTCCTGAAACCAATTTTACATTGTATGTTCACTAACCAGAATTTAAATAAAACTTTTTAAAAAACCACGTTGGTTATTTTGATTAAAAGAGTCAAAATTTCTCATTAATTTTAACTTCTCTTACAAAATATATAGTTTAGGTATATGGATTTGAAAAATGGTTGAGATAAGAACAGGATAGAAATTGAGGAAAATGAAACCATTTATTTCCAATGCATTAAAAGCTATTTTGTGGGGCACCAGTGTGGCTCAGGCCATGGTTAAGCTTCTAACTATTCGTTTCAGCTCAGGTCATGATCTCAGTGTCCCAGGATCGAGCCCCAAGCCAGGCTCCACACTCAGCAGGAGTCTGCTGGATATTCTCTCTCTCCTTCTCCCTCTGACTTTCCTGCCACTCTCTCTCACTGTCTGTCTCTCTAAAATAAATAAATCTCTTAAAAAAACCAATTTGTGTATTCTTTTTGTAGCTTGTGTCTCTGTCTATTACCTATACCTTAGTTAGGCTATTTTATTTAGAAATTATACTATCTACTGGAATTCCATTAAAATGAGCACATTTCTCCCTGTTGCATTTGATAATGAAGTTTTATTCCTGTTGAAAGGAGAAGTTAACGAGTTCCTAAACTCTGTCTAAATAAAGCAGAGCTAGGAAAAGTCTGTGAACCACAGTTCTGACTGTTCCTAACAAGTATTGTCTTCCCCTCCTCTACAGTCCAAGATAGTGGTTGTAATAACCCAATATTCATCTGATTCAAGTGTGGATTCTTACAAAAGTGGAGGCGTTCTGGAGATTAGTTTCTGCCCTCATCAATAAACACTTGCTCATTATATATTATATGTCAAGTACTATTGGTAAGTTCTTGAGACACCACAATCAAGCAAGTTAACATATTTGCAGGTACTAATTGGGAAGAGAGAGATACACACAGAGAATCAATGTGTACTGAGAGAATTGTGCAATAAATGTCCTGAAACAGAAAGAAGAGGGACCTAGCTTCATCTCGTGTGCTGTAAAACTTTCAGGGGCACAGGAGCCTGAACCACGTGTCGAAGGATGCATGGGCATTGGGCAGATGACGAGGGCATCCGGCATGGGGAAGGATGCTGTAGGCAAGGCAACAGTGAGCAGAAGCACAAAAGGATGAAACCAAAAGATGTGTGCAGGTAGCTGCAAGCAGAGGGTGTCCCCGAGGCATAAAATACAAAGCAATGAAGAGCTACAGATTAAGCGGGGGACCTAAACTGAACTCTTGAGTTAAAACTATTTCACTAACAATTTTGTGCATGGCTTTTTTGCCTGAATAATTAAAAAAAAAAAAAACAAGCACTTTCTGTGGTTAGAAACATTCTAGTATTTTTGAGGGACAAACATGCTGAGCACTTACTGTGTGTCAGACATTATTCTACAAGAAACAGGAAATAACAACAAATAGCATGGTTGTTGAGGAAATCAAAGACTATCCAAACGTTCAAGTGTGGTGCAAACAATAAGGATAAAGGCAGAGATGTGTATCCAGAGAAATACATGCCCCCCTTTGTCTTGGAAAATTGGAAAAAGCACTGTAGAGGAGGCGACAGACTCAGACTTAAAGAATGAATAGGTGTTATAGAGGGAGAAAGGATGTCAGGTTTTCTTGCCAGGGGCCCAGCAGGTTCAAAGGCACAGATCATGAAAGGTCATGGTGTTTTGGACAGGATGCCAGCAGATCGATTGGAACCATATTATTTGCGTCATATTTTAAGTTCAGGAATGTGAAGGACTTGGCATAGGCAAGGGGTATCAGTGATTTTTCAAAAGACAAGTATATGGTCAGACACTCACTTTAAAAAGATGGTCCGTGGGGCTGGTAATCTGGATTGCGAGCCTGTTGGCAGGTGCAGTGATGGAAAACTATTGCAACGGCCCAGATAAGCAGTGGTGAGATGTGGGTCTGCACAAGCAGAGCACAGTGCAGAGCCCCGCAGGGGTGACCAGCACACCAGCAAGTATACAGGTGGTGTGTCTTCTCGGGGTCTTTCCCCAGCAGTGAGCACCGTTCATGGCACATCGTTGTTCGCATTAATAACAGCTGTCTGCCTGATGACTGGTTTTGAGAATCACCACCCTGTAAATGTTTGTTGGCAAACGTTGGTAACATTTGGCTGGAGAGAGAGAAAGGAATAGGATCAGAGGAAACATAAAAGCATAAAAAGATTTAAAGAGGATAAAGAGAAAGAAGACAGGTGACAAGAGCCGGAAAAGCATATTGTCCTGAAAGGGAGCAGAATCTCAAGAAATTGAGTAATCAACAATATCAAATGTTGCAGATAGTCACACGGGGGGCACAGAGGAGACAGACCTTGGGATCTGGCCATTAGGATGTTACTAGCTAGCAAGCTCAGTGTGACCGGACTGGTATTCATTGGTTGAGAAATTAGGTCTTCTGCCACTCGCTACACATTCCAGAACAGGCTGAACAAAGCATGGTCCATGGGCTAGCCCTCATGAGCAGGCTCATAGGGTTTTGCAATAAGATAAGAACAAAGATTGAAAGCATTTTAAAAACCTTGATAGCAATTCCACATAGCCCTGGCATCCTAGACACCATCAGCAGACTTTTTCTTGAATATCGTTAAACTTACCTTGTGAGTCTCCTCATTGGATCTGCATCTTAGTTAAGCTCCGTCGGATCAGGAATCAGGTCCTAACATACTGCAAAGAATCAAAACACCCGCCAAGGCCTGTCGAGATCATTTGAGCCTCAGATAGTTAGTCTGAGAGGTACTATTCTAGAATAATGCTAAGAATACAAAATAATGTATTCGGCTTGATTTTATTGGTGTGTCCAGGCTTTCTCCTTCCTGCGTGCAGTTTCCCTTTACCCCTTTATTGTGGCTTCCTGACCAGCCTTTTCCCCTGGGGCGTCTTCTCTGTGTTCGCTACCTTCCTGGGCTCCTGTAAACCTGCTTTGATTGACACATCTACTGTCTGCCTTGGCCCCGAAAGTCCAAGAACTCCTCTGGGGCCACTGGAAAATGTGTGCTACAGGCAGACGTCTTTGTTCCTAATAGGGAACGGCCACTGGTGAAATGTGCCAATTAAGGTACAACACAAATAAAAAAGGCCCAAGGATAGTACAGTAACTCAAAGAATGCTGCTTCTGAAATGGATTCATAAAGAAAACCGGACCTGACACTTGATTTCAGTGTCGACACCAGCTCTGTTGTTGGATTCGTATCTCTGAATGCATGTATGCTTCTCCTACTAGAAGGTTCTGTGTAACCATATTCGAACCACAGCCGTGTTGTAATTACTTACACATGCAAAAGCGCATCCTGCGTGCTGACAGGACATGGTGGGCTGTGTGCTCTGATAGGCCAAACTTAAAAGACTGGAGGATTTCTCCCTTGTTGTCCCGTCTTCGGAGATTCAGTGTAACAAGGCCATTCTCTGAGGCTGTGTCCGTGCG